>VZTE01000372.1:129503-175393 GCA_013397775.1 Eulacestoma nigropectus | reverse complement strand
AAAAAAAAAACCAGAGATGTGTAAAAAAAAAAAAAAAAAAAAAAAAAAAAAAAAAAAAAAATCAGTCGCTTACTTTCCAGACTTGTGATGGAAAAATAGTTTAAAAATAAGAGAAAATTTTTGATCAGTTTCTTGTTTTATCATGTACTTTAAGCACCTGTCATGTGTTCCATTCATTACAAGGTATTTGGCAATGCAGCACCTTCAATATAGAGAAACCTATGATTTATAAATGAAAATGGTCTAAAAATGATTTACAAAATACAAATTAGTATTTTAATGGAATATAATATTTGACCTAAAAGTCACAATGTCAAGTTTACGTTCAGATCAAAATAAACACTCCTGCTGAGTTAAATCAGAGCTGATCAAACTCTAAGTATACAGAATAATTAATCTCAGGATTATCTGTGACCCCACTAACATTCAGAACCACTTCTCTTTTTTTTCTTCAAGCCCTTTTCATACTTTATTCCACATCCCTTTACTGTATGATCTATCATTTTGCAGTTGACTATATAAAAATTCTGCATATATCATATTTCAAATATATTTCTCTTGTTAATCTAAATGGCAGATTATCTTCTATATAGTCGATGAAGACTACAGGATCAAAAGCTCTTGACAACTGTAGAAAATATACCATAGATAAATAATAAAAGTTTTAGGTTAGCAAGACATGCTAATTTATATCCATCAACTACTCACATTGAAGTTCAGTTTGAGCAGAAAAACTAATAACCACCTCAACTATTAAAAGACCATTTTTTAAAATGAATGTGTAGAATGCTTAAAACATCTGGAGCCCGTATAAAATGTACATGAATTCTGCCAAATTTACCCTACACTTTCCTGTCACTCGAAGCACTGACTGGAATGACCCACATGACATAAATTTTTTGTTACCTGTGAGAAATTACTTCTTTCCCCAGATAGATTTAGCTTGTTGATCAGCCAAATAGTAATATAACATTAACTAAGTTAAGCAGGATAAAACTGATAAGCAATGTAATAATTTCATAGCAACACCTATGAGCAGTGACTTTTTGGGGGAACAAAAGATTTCATTGATTGTATTTTACATTTGAGAAATCTGAAGGAGGAAAAACCCTAAATTACTGAATTGAACCATGTTGCAGAGCCAAGTTAGTAACAAAACTCAGGAAGTGGGAGGTTGCTTCATGCTGGTTACAGAACTATACCATTGCCCACAAGATTCTTGTCTTTAAAAAAGATTGAGTAACTCCCATTGCACAAGGGAAAAATAACTAATCAAAGATATTTTCCAGCAAAGTTACCTATTTTCTGCATAGAGACTTCATCAGAGATATTTTAAACTACTTAGGGAGGGGAAAAAGGACTGCATAGTCCGACTGAATGACTTGAGAGATAAGACATTACGAATGAAACAAAGAACAGCATTTACAGGTGTCTTTTGTAGAAAGATCAGCATAATAAAGAAATTTATCTATTTAACCCTGCTAAAATCATATAAAAAATGAAAACCCACCAACCTGAAGCAGGTAAGAAAAATGGAGTTACCTCTTTGCAATGGCAGGCACCTTCCTTGCCAGCCCCAGTTACGCCACTTGATGTCTCAGCCAAGCAATGTGCTGAGTTAATCTTAAAGATCTGAAGATGCATCTGTATGTCTGAAAGATAATTCACTTTATTCAAGGTCAGTTAACACTTCAGTAGTTTGCTGATGCATGAAGTTCACCATGAAAGAAAGGCAAAGTTTTTCTTTTCAAGCTGCCAAGAGAAGCTGTCTCATACTGAGTTCTCCTTTTTTTCCAACCATCTCTGGGCCAGAGACTTGACTCCACATGATGGATAGGCCACTTGCTGGGAATAAAAGAAACACAAGTTCAAAGTCTCTGGTAATCAGGTAGACAACAGAAACCCTCACCTCCTACCACACAGGGAAATGACTCAGTCATTAGGTAACTGGTAAACCAGTGTGGACTAAACCTTGTGGGTATGGCTTTTTCAGTGGTGAAAAGGTTTCTGTTGGCTTTTTCTTTTTTTCTGTTACGGAAAAAAGGCAGCAAACCTCAATTTTATTGTAAAATGAAATCCTTGCATTCTAGCCAGTCCTCAATAGTATAACTTCCCATCTATTCAGGGTATTTGTGCTCCCCTCCCTCCTACTCCCATGGTGGCACTGAAATGCGGGTCCCACAGATTTCTTCTAATGCCTGGGGCTGCAACAGCAGACAGACATCCTCCTGACACTTTTGATTTCTCTGGCTCATATACCTGAAGTGACCAGGGGTAAGTGAACACAGTCAATATATGGCATTTTTCTGGTATTTCTTGTTCACTGCCGAAGAACACACTCTCAGGTCTCACCCACCACTGAAAAGGAAAAAGGACAAAACAACAGAAAAACCACCACTCTGACGTCATCCCTCCATCCTCATGTGTATCACAGTTGGCCACAGCACATGGACAGGAACCTGCCCCAAAGAACCACCACAAAAAATATAACTGGTGGGAGGCAACAGGCAAAAGACTGTGGGAATGGACATGGAGGCATGAAAAAAAAGGACCACAGGGCTTCTCCAGAACCCAGCAGTGCACAGACTTTGTTACACCTTTCATATTTGAAGCAGACCTCTAACCCCTCTAACTCCTACAATTTCCAGTACCTGTAGCCTTTTTTTCATTAAATTTGTTTAAAATGTTGAACTTACTGCACTAGTCAGCAGTCGCTTTCATTGCTTTCTTTCTCTACTTTAGGTGCAGATGGCTGTCTGTGAAAAGCCACTCTTCAACTGCTTACACACACAGAGCCAGAGCAATTCAGACAACTATCTGTTCTGCTTCCACTTAGGAGTCTGGCAAATGAAGAACACAAAAATTTTTTTATTTTTAAATGGTGCCTAAATTTAAGAATAAAATCCATGTCTAAGCACTTAAGCACTTAAATATGTGGTCTGATTTTAAAAAAAATTGGAATCAAAAAAGTGCCACCAAGGCCGACTGGGAGCTGATGACTTGGAGAATTCCATCCCTAATTTTGTTGTCTAAATAGGAATCCAGAAATAGGGCCCAGGATCTCATTTTGAACAAAATATTTGTATGTATGATGCCTAGAGCTGGAAGGAATAAATTAGATCATTGATCTCCTCTGATCTGGTAAATCACTGGAATTTTTTTAAAAGCACTGTTCGTATTGTACAGGCATTCAGAAGATTGAATACGAAGGCTGGGCATTGAAGAGACACGAGAAAGACTGTTCTCATCCTAAACACAGATGTTAGATGGGGTACCAGGCCCTACTGCCTTGGCACAGAAGGCCCAGGTGTTCTCAGCCTGGAACCAGTGTAAGACATTGCTCCTTGCACTGACCCAGGCACTCACCAGCCTGTCAGGCTCATACCCCCCAAATTCACTTTGTTATGTAGCTAGACATCTGAAACACTGAACATCCATCACAGAAGGCTTTTTCTCCAGCACACTTCACATTAAAAAAAAAGGGTCTAAAGAAAAATAGACTTCAGTCTCTTGCCAGGCTTCTCCATCCAATTCCAATGATGGTATCATTGATTTGCTCTCAAAGATGCTCCCAAATGACCACATCTACATCTCTGCTTTACTGAGAAGATGGTTTCCATGTGGAAAAGCGTTGCTGTTCTTTGAAACTACTCTAATAGTTGTAGCTGTTTCTTTCATATGGCTATCAGGCTCAGAATTACCTGAATATGGGAGCTTCCCAAGAGGAACAAATTATCTGTATTAGCAAAGGCTCCTTTCTAAGTCTGGGCGGTGCCTACACTTAACTAAATCAAATTTTACTTAAAAGCTTATTAGAGCTTTTGGCTCCATATGGACATCACATTTCTGGGAAGTTTTGATCAAAAAGCTTGGCATGACTACAATTACAATATTGTTACAAGGCACTAAATGTTATTGATACATTTAAAACTGAAATTCTGTGTTCATTTTATATACTATTCATCTCAATTGCATAAATATCAGGGTATTTATAGATTTCTCAGAGTTTTCATCCTCTTGTTGAATCTTTCAAACATATTTCCAGCTTACAATAAAGCCTGCTAATAGTGGCCAAGCAGTCCATAGAATAACCATTTAATTTAAAAAAGGAATAACAACACTGATTTCAGAACTGAACAGACACAGCAGCTATTGACTTTAAATAGATGTAGTAATAATTTTTTTTGGTTTTCATTCTTGATTCTAACTTAAACAGAATAAACTGCAACAGCTGTCCAGGGAAAGAGATTCAGTTCTACTAGATAGTTTTCTTATACTGCTGCCCACCTCGTGATCTACCCACATTTACATGCTTTTCAAAGTCTAAACTGAAACAAATATTCTTAGACAGGCAGTGACAGCTTTGAGTGTCATATCTGTATTTAATGGAATAAAAAACACAAACCAACTTGTCAGACACACCACTGTGTCAAGCTCAATTACCTAAATAAACAGAGGCAATGGTTAATTTTACTTGCTGCTCACTTTTTTGAAACTGCTTCAGTGTTGATTTTTGCAGTCTCTTCCTGGGAGGATTACATCTGCCTGGTTTAAAGTTTCGCTTCCAAATATCATATCCAAAACCTAAAAGTTTGCTACAGAAAAACTGTATAAATTTAGGAAAAGATCCTTCATTTTCTGGGGAAAATTAGCCTTGATCCTAAGAAGAACCTTATTTAAGCAAGCCCCATCGATGAGACAAGCAGTGCTTCTATTGCCAGTGCAAACAGGTTGTGGCCTGCCATGATGGAAGCCCACCAGAAACTTCCCATGTGAGCAGTCACTGTAAATGTGTTTTTCTCCACTGCCTTGAGGCAGATGCCTACATGCCACCCAAATATCACGAGGAACCCTAACATCAACAAGGTTGCATTAAAAGCAGATAAAATACACACAGATGAGGAGAGAAACATTTTTGCACAATTTCTTTCTTTTTTTAAAATACAAACCAACACCTATCACTATTTTGGCAATGCAAAAGTGCAGCAGATATGGTCACCTTCTACAGGGCAGAGAGCTACTAGACCTCTGCTGACTCACACAAGGTGAAAAGGTGGCTTGTCCTCCCTCCAGCCATCCCTTCGACCTTGGATAAAGAGCCTCCCATCTGGAACTGTTTTCCCGAAGTGATTCAGCCCACGCTGTTTCACACACACGCAAAAAAAGGCCCAGTGACTGTGAGACCCAAACTGCACTCGCCACATCACCATAACAGATCTTTCCATACACTTGCAGGTAATTCAGCACAGATCACATCCAACCTCAGACATTCTTTGTCAAGCAGCCACAAAGGATTTGAGCAGACTCAGTCCAAGGCAAAGGCTTACATGCTGACCTTTAGGTGTGCACTGGTCACTCAGTGCACTGAAGCCAATAATGTGCAAAACCTTCACAGAGCCAGGAACACTCCAGGAAGCTGATCCATCTGTACCCTCACCTCTACACCAGCCCCAAAGCAAAACCAGAAAATATTCCAGCTGTGGAGACGCCAAGGAGAGAAAAGTAAAGCAGAGGACAGGACGGAGCAAGGTCCTGCAGGGAGACTCAGCAATGCGCAGCCCTAGTGGCAGCTGGGCAGAGCTCAGGCGCTGTGCTGGGTCTCTGAGCACATGGACCTGGGCACCAACTCTGCAGGCTCTGGGCTGTGCCAAGCCAGGCGTATTTTGCACTTTTCACCATGGCTGCTCAGCTCTGGGATCCTGAGCGCAGATGAATGGCATATTCTTTGCAACTTGCCAGTGGAAACCCTACTGTGGCATTGGGCTGAACAGGCCTATGTGCTTCTCTCCAGCCTTATTTCCCTTCCTGATAAGCATCGAAAGGATTGCACTCCTTTGTACAGGGGATTTCCTCATCACAGGGCAAAATAAATGCACTTAAACAATAAGTGCACTGATAAACGTTTTCCATTTCACACCCAGCAGCTGAAAAACAACTTTACAGAGTGACTTTGGTGGGGTTGATTTTTCTTTTTTCTTTGGGTTTTTTTTTTTGTCTTTTTGGTTGGTTGGTTGGTTTTTTGTTGTTGTTTTGGTGGGGATTTTTTGTTTGGTTGTTTTAATTTGTTTTGGGTTTTGTTGTTTGGAGGTTTTTTTCTGTTTATTTTTAAGAGGCAGGTAGATTAATGACCCATTTATTCCTGGTAACTAGTCTCTGGGTAGACTCAACTAGTCTGCTGTACTACTGTAGACAGCAGTACAGTGGACTACTTGCTGTAGTTAAGCAATAGCCCTAAAATTCTATTCATACACTGAGCAATGCAAGTACATAGCAGTATTTTGAGAGATATTAAGCCGTATTAATTTTCTAGACAAAACCAGAGTCAAAAACTGTACAAATGCTCCTCTACTCTGACACCAACTTGAAGGAGGGTGGGAGTAGTCCTTTGCTGCATATGGGGGTATTGTGCACATCACAGCAATGTTTCACTCGAATCTCTAGGGTTCAGATTATAATGGAGTTTCGAGCTTACAGCTGAATATATAGAAGCTCTTAAATTACAAGAATTATTATTGCGAACCTGACTGTAGCTACAGTTGGTGTTCTTGGAAGATGAGAGTGCAAGTAACAAGAAGCTAACAAATTCATGCCAGTAAGTCCAGTTTAATTTGCTTTCCTTTTCCCCTCCCTTCTAAATCTGGCTGAAATACAAGTTCCACTGTAAATGCAGTGACTAGCAAACATGGATGCCATTACAAATACAGCACGGCCAAGAGGAAGTCCTCCGTTGACTAATAACAGAGTTTCCAATGGCAACTGCAAGATATTCTGGGCACTGAACTGAAGAGATTTAGGGATATATTCTAAACAAGATGTGCTTTTTGCAGCTATGAATTGTATAACATTTGGACAAAAGGTTTTGAAGAAGTCACCAGTAACTTGTATCACAAAGGCCTGGAGGTTTTGGTGGCTTTTCAATGACCTTTACCTCATCAAGTAACACTGAGGTCTCCTTCTCAAGCCTGTTAACGAAAGTACGGTTGAGAAAATAAAGACACAGTCATCTCTACACAGCCTGGCATTGCAAAGGTCCCAAGCTTTTGCTGTCAACTGAAACAATATGAAAATATGGCCTTTTATTTTGGAAAGAGGAGACTGAATGCTTGCTAATATTTTTGTGTACCATTTGTCACTG
Source organism: Eulacestoma nigropectus (assembly GCA_013397775.1). NCBI lineage: Eukaryota > Metazoa > Chordata > Aves > Passeriformes > Eulacestoma > Eulacestoma nigropectus. Next base: position 168,258 of record VZTE01000372.1, on the reverse strand, counting down.
TCAGAGCACAATACAGAACATAATGAAGTTCATTTGTGAATTAAGTAACCCATTCTCTGAAAACCTATTCTTTAATGCAACATAGCATCCATAACATTACGAAATCATTTACTAGAACTGGAAAATTACTTTTACAAAGATCCTGTTATATAACAGCTTCTCTTCTCAGCAAGCCCTTCCTTGCTGAGAGTTCAGGGCATTCCATGCAGTTACTTCTCCTGCAGACAGAGGATTTTTAAACTTTTTTTTTAAATTTGAATATGGAAAATACTCTCAATTTCCATTGCTGCAATTCAATAGTTCTGTTGGTGACTGCCCATGCATTTTCATAGGAATAATTTATTTAACCTTTGAAGTAAACATAAATTTGTCAGAAATATATATATATTTGCAAGGTTAACTTGCAAGCTCTACTATGTGGAAATTTTGGCAAAATACAAGCACAAATCAAGGTGCTAAATGGTAATTTCAAAGAGATGCTAAGCAGTAATGAAAATTAGAAGGCGCTAAGCAGCCAAATGACATGAAAATTGTCATCAAATAACTGAAAACAAGAAAGAACAAATTTCCTTGTGGAGAAACTGATATACTAAATACCCAAGTCTGACATTGTGATACTAAAAGCTGCCTCTGAACAAAGCTTTATACACAACACGTTTCAGCAGCAGATGCTTGCTACACAAAAATACTGCACTGCTGGTTTTTAATACCTTGGAGGTAAAATGTTATGCACGAAGTAATTTTAACCTTCAGTACAACTTCCCACCAGTTTTAATTTTAAAATGCAACCAAATTATACGAGATGTAGGTGCAACGGAAAAAAACACTAATGAGGGCTTAAAACTCTAGATGGCACACTCATACAATCAAAGACTACAACAGAAATACACAGGTTCAACTATGATACTTTCTTGGTTTTCCACCCAAAGCATATATAATCTAGCCACAAGTACTGTTCTGAGGCCAGTTTGTGAATCATTATTATAAAAGGATGTGCACTATTTACCCGAGTTAGAATTGGATGATTGAATATAATACTAAGCAGCATTTGCAGTTTTGTATTGCAACAGCAGCGAATTAAGCTATTTTATGATTCCACATACAATTAATTCTCATGGCATGGCACCCACTCTGTCACACTATTGAACTCCAACCTACCTCATGGGTAAGAGTCAGATCCTACATGTTTCTTAAAGGCCCAGTCTCATGCAAAAAACAGCTCAGTTATACAAATTTTCAAGCTTTGAAGGAAGTTTTTGTTGCTGCTTCGTTTTTAAGAAGGAAGTCAGCTGTGTTTTATTACATCAAGTCCAGGATCATAATAAGGAGATTTTAATACACAGCCTATAACCTACCCATCTATATAGATTAGGTAGTATAAAATCTGAAAGTCTAATCATCTTGGATGGTTGTAACAGCCATGAAAACAACATTGCAATACTATTATTAGAATTTGCCAAGGGTATGTTGCTGCTGTTACTGAAGCTGTAGTAAATGAAATGATAGCTGTGCAACTGAATTGCCACAGTACACATGTGAACAACATCCAGAATGACCAGAAGGGCAAAATGCTTGAATTAGGGTGTTTGACTAATTATCTGAGTAAACAAACAAGTGCCTAAAGACAAACAGAATATAGCTTTGCAGCGTGCCAGATGCTTCATGCTGACGGTGTAACAAACACTATCCCCCAGTAAATGCAAGGCAGCTGAACAAGCTGTCTCATGTCACCCTTTCAGTGCAGTACCCCTTGCTCAGTGTGGAGAAGCCAAAGCACCACAGCAAGGGGGTGCCCATACTGGGGGCACAGAACCAGCAGACAAGCACAGAGCCCCAGCTGAAATTCATCGTGTGAAACACAAGTACAACAAAGGACACAGAGAAGGAATAAAAAAAAGGGAATATGCATATACAGATCGAAGAATTATGCAGACATGGAAGCATTTGCTCACAAAGCCATGGAGAAGAATGTCTTTGGCCTTAAGCCAGTACCACAGCACCTCTGAAGCAAAGTCCATGAGTAAGTTTTCTCCATTTCTACAGTACTAGATATCAACTCATTAAAAAAACCCTTAACAAACCTTCTCTAATAAACTGTACTCATAATCACTCCTTGATGTATTTTCCAGAAAGTGTACCTCTGTAGCATGCTTTTACTCTTAAATATGCAAATAAGAAAAATATTTAGCATACGTTATTAATCTACATATATAAATTTGTGATTTCCATTTGCAAGTTCAGTAAGTCACTGTATTGTTTTTAATCATTTAACAAGTTTATTTCTACAAATTATGGCTTAGAAGCAGGTACTGTACATACAAAAATCTGAGGAGACTGATGTGCAGCACGTCATTTCTTTATGTTGTTTATGTGGGTAAGTTATTCATTTCAGTGGGTATTCATCACATTTCTTATAGCAGCAATAAATAGGCATTTTACTTTTCATAAAATGTTATTTTATATAGCATGTTAATCAATACAAAATTAACTTTTAACAGCACTAGGGTAACATAACCCATAGGTTGAGTGTGGTATTGGAAAATTTCGTATTACATCTCTGTGCCAAACTAAGATTGTGTGATTTGCAGGGTCTCCAACATGTCTTCCACTGCCTTCAAAGAGTATTTAGTTTCTTTCTTACTGCGACCTGCAAACTAAACAGGAAAGAAAAGATTGTTATTTGTCATATTTCTGAAATTCTATGTGTAAATCCTGTGAAAATAACAGTTCTAAAAACCAAATACAAATAATTAACTCTATTTACTACAAACTTAAAAGCACAAAATTAAAACTCAGAATTTTTACCAGAATACAAGCTGTATCACCCTTCTACTATGAAGCAAAGAAAAATTACTTTTTGTTGAAAAAAGACAGATAAAGATCTACTTATCAAGATTTACTATAATCCAGACAACATATAATTATATTTTATGGTTCAAAGTAACCATGACGGATGACATTGTACTTGATTGTAGCCTACTATTAAAACAGCAATTTCAGAGAATATTTGAAATAAAGTCTGTCTTCATAAGAAAGATACAGCTCAATAAATACTACGAATGGCTTTAGAAGGAAAGGGGCAGAAGGATAGGAAATTTTGACCACCCCATGTTGAGCTCAAAAAGGTTTTTCGAATGATACTGACAATTCCCATCACTCATCAGCTATTCTAACCACTCTAGCCACTCTAACACAGGGGATTCATTGACCAGGTCGGTCTTTAGTCAAATGAAACTCCTAACCATTTTTAATACACCTGCACTAAAACATTTTGCATTTCAGGTTGGGAGGAGTGGTAAAGAAATTACAGAAATAGTAACTAAACTTCCTTCTAGTAAAACAGCCTATTCTCTACTTAAATGTTAACATCTAAACACTCAATAAATTTTCAATTTGAAGTTTTTTATTTCAAATACCACTGGTGTCTCGCTTAGTTAGCCCTTGATTTATAATGTGTCCCTTCTCTCTTGTAATTAACTTAATTTAGCAAACTCTTCATGACCTGTTAAGAAAGATTAAGTCATCAAACTCAGGTAATATCACACCAGCAACAAGCTGCAGGACCTGTTAACCTGCTTTTGACCCCCAGGCTACAATCTAGCATTGCGATTCTCAATCAGCACAGAGTTTTTTAAAAAAATAGTTTTGGCACAGTAAATGATAAGCTATTTCAAATTAAACAGTTAGGAGAAATTTTGTTACTCTGACAACACTTTACAGCTTAGAGATGTACTGCAAACACCGTATTTTCATGTTTTCTATTTCCAGGTGATTAACTGATGTGCCAGGTTTTGATTCTAGTAGTATATATAAACCCATTCTTCAGGCTGTGCAGTTTCCAGAGTGACATGCAATAGACAACTTCAGAGGAAAATCCAAGATTTCTTAACACACTCCAAGGTGAAAGCAGCAACTTTTGTTTATATCTGATTGAATAAAATATCCTCTCTTTGTTCACATTAAACAGACACTTGGGAATTCCAAATCCTTTCACAAAAACAAGCAAGTTAAAAAACAGAAGTCAAAAGTTTCAAGTGAAAACCTGCTTCAAACTCAAAGCAGTCAGAAATTTCAATAAAAGCACAGAAGCCTAAATATACTGTGGTCAAAAAGCACACTTGGCAAGACACAGAAAGCATGCAGAGAAAAGCTTCAAAATAAGAAAAATTTTACTTATTCTCACCATGGACACTGAAAGCAAAATTGACATATGACATTAGTTTTAAAAAATGCTACCTGCTAATTTCAAGAGCGGTTGCCTTCATGATACTGACATGTAGTTTAAGCTGAACAAATAAAACCAAACTCTGCGTCGTAACAACCAGAAGTACACTTGGCAATGTAATCACTTCAAATTTGCCCTGACGAACAATTATTTTGTCTATTCAGCCATTACACAGCAATTTGACTGATTGAGCTGGAATCCATTTCTTAAATCATGATTTAATTTTCTGTTTCCCAAATGGTTAGTAACAAAATCACCTCTCTCCAGCCATAAGTAACATGCAGATTGCTAACACAGAAGAGTTTATGCAATGTACTCAAGAAGCATGTATCTGGAAAATTACTAGGAGTAGGATCACATTAAAGATTTTTGTGAGCATTAATCAAACTCGCCTGTCTCTGCTGATATGCTTCTACCGGAGGACATGCTAAACCAATTACCTAATTGAAGAGTACCAGGTAGCCTTATTTTGTTTCGGTGGTAAAGTAACTGTGACTCATGTCCTCAGTTAGAACAAACAGAAGTTCTTCTGAGGGTCTGTACAGATGGAATGATCCAGTTTCCCAGTCACAAGGCAAAAGTAAGCTTATAATAATAATAAACTTAAAACTAATTCTTTGAATAATGACTACTTCAGTAACTACTGAAATAAAAGATTAAATTTTATTTGGGTTTTTTTACACCCAGTCAATTAAATTGAAGAAGCCTGGAGAATAATGACCTCTTTTGTTTTCAGAGGATGTGTTAGCAGCCAGGAATTTCAGCTCCATACAGCAACCTAGCTACAAAACCTTTCTGTCTTCCTGAAGAAGACTACATTTCTCCTAGATTCGACACAGATGAGAAGTACTAATCAGCACCGATGGTTACATATTTAACATCAAAATAAGTATATTAACTAGACGGGAGTGTCAAATTGTGCTTTTCAGAATTTTTTTTAGCTACTCTTATCACCATGTTTTCCTGTAAAGGCAGTGCTGCACAGTCTAACTGACATTGGTGGAGTAAGGTTTTCTATTTATACTCAAACATTGCTTTCTTTAAATGACAATAAACTACGAAGTTTCTCTGGTTTCATAGAGGAATGCACAGAAAAAGCAAAGTCAAGTGCCAAAGCACACTGCTTGAATGACAGAATAAATTGAAAAAAGGGGACTAGTAAAAATATTTCAAGTAAATTGCATATAAAAACAATAAAAATAATTAAATAATAAAAAACCCAACTATAGACAGTTATTTGAAAAAAATTAAGGCAGTTTTCCAAAATTACTGAGCAAACCACTGGTAGTTCAACTTAAAATCCAAACTGGAAACAGGGAAAGATCTCACTACAAGACAATTGCTCAAAAATAACTTTTTGCATTAATAACTTGGAATTTAAAGTCACACATTCATAATAATTTGTCTAGACATCCAAATCAGGATTCCAAATGCATCTTACTCTCTTGAACACAACCACCAGAAAAATTTCTTTTAGCAGTATGAGAATGCCCCACCAATAAAACAAGTCAATGTCAAACCAAACAAGCTTTTAAGGCTCTTACTGCACTTTACAGGTGGATAATGCATGGAAAGTGAGCAGGATTTATAGAGATCATATAAATATCCAGCTTAAAACCTGTCTAGACATACCCTCCACTAAGGCAGGAACGCTGTAAGGGCTTCTTTCCCTGGCACAAGTGACCAAGGTTTCATCCTCAGGTCCAAATGGTGACAATTTCCAACTGCTCAGCTCACCGAGGGAGCAACAAATCAACACTGACTCATAGGGGGAACTGCCACCTACTGCATCACTCAACACCACTGGCTGTAGCTGCTGGATGTTCTGAGTCTCTGACACAGAGACTGGAGTAGCCAAATGCTTCTGCAGCCATGTAAAAAGGTCAGGAGGGTTGGGCTGGGGCTGTCCTGCCCAGCTGTACTCACTAGAGCTTCTTGTGGTTCTTCTGGGAAGAGGAAGGGGGTGTTCACCCCATTTACTTGCCAGATCCTGGCTTGAGCTTGAGCACTTTCATTTTCTCAAGAGCTGAATTTCCATTAAGATTCTAATCACACACAGTGTTCTTCACTTTATAGTCCAAAAAGCTAACAAGAGCAACTAAAGTATGCTCTATATATATATATCTATATCTATATCTATATATCTATTTTTATATATATATATATCTGTATGTAGGTAGGTAGGTAAATTGTGTTAATATGGCCTGGTCTGGTAAATATCAACCAAAAATGCTTAATGTAGGATTCAAAAGAACTCCACAGAAACAGCAATAAAAAAAATTCAAACTAAAAGAAAAAAAAAAACAACCCCCCCAAAAACCCCACACACCCAAAATTGCCCCCAGCACCACACCAATCCCAATAAAATTCAAGTTTTATTAGAGACATTATGATCTTAATAGTAAGCCATGTGGAGAGACAAAAAAGGAAAAGAAAAACCCAGGTATGCTTATCTGGATGTGCATCAATTCACTAGAAACTGTCTCAATCAAACATCCATTATATTTAGAACCAGGAGGTGCCCATTTCCAGGTCTTCTAGGCCAGTCCACAGCCAACACTCGTTTTAAATTTCCACCCTGATGCACCCTGAAAGGGGCTGTTTCCCAGAAGTTCTTACAAGTATCTACCAGTACTTTGAACTCCAGTCACAATATTTACTTAAAACATGTGCAAATCCACTCTAATCTAAGCGGTTCATTTTTCTAAGATGTAAAACATGGAATACTGGTTTTCACTAAAAATTCACACATCTTTTAAAACCTGCTTTGTTCTATCAATTATGAATCCATAGTATATTCCATTCTTTGATGGTTTTTTTTAAGTGTTTGGTTGGGTTTGTGTCGGGTTTTTTTTTCTTTTGGGAGTTGTTTTGTTTTGTTTTTAATCCTGCAATACTTGAGTTTTCCGTGAGTGTTGTGCTTATAGGAACGTCAGGCATACTTGAAGTCAAAAGAAGCCCTGGTTATTTAAGAAACATCAGAAAAAGTAGTTAATTCATACACACCTTACCACCGTGAGCAGGTAAACGGTTTATTAATGAAAAGCAGAGAGATTTAAATAGCAGAAGAGAAATAAACTTCAGGCACATAAGTATAAAATGCTTCATTTTGTCCCCAGGGATAGAATACTCTTCTCACTGTACAGCCAGAAGCTACAGGGCCAATTAGGAGAAATGGAAAATACCTCTGAGTTGGAATATATGAAAAACTCATCAGCCACAAGAAGCTGCACTCTTGGTAAGGATGTGACGTGCAGTATGTATTAAGAAAACTGCACTGGTTGTAAAAGGAAAATCTAATTTAATTTCATAATAGACAGTGCTTGTAAAAAGGCCATTTGGTAGTACTAACTGTGAAATAAATAGCAACAAGAAAAAATTTAAATATTGGGTTCCGATACTGAAATATTGCAGAGAGAAAGAAGTGTTACATGTATACAAAGTCTTTGCATTTAATATCAATACTTTTGCTCAAAAAAAAAGTTGTGGGGAGAATTGGACAGTATGGTGTTATGTTCAGGATTACTTATATATAAACTTTGATTGGCAGATCATTAAAAATAGCTGTAAGGGAGTCAAATAGACATATTATATTTGGGATGCACAGACAGCAGAGCCTATGAGCTAAAACGTGTTTTCATTCATAGTTATAGAAAGAAATAGAGGCTTATAATACAACAGGAAATATAAAAGTTTACGCTTAATTTTTCAAAAGGTTAAAAAGACTCCTGATGACTTCAGCATGCTTTGATTGTGGCCTACAAAGTCTACGTTTTCACAACTCAACAAGCATTTTTCTACAAAACTACACAAAACCAACTTCAGTCACAAATACTAAGGCAATTAAATATGATTTTGAAAGGTCAGAGTAAACGTAAGAAAAATAAAAATTCTAGATTTTTCATTTGTTTTCTAGTAAAACAGAAGTGGATAACAAAGTCACTCTAAGAATTAAGACATACCAAGTTTTACCGAAACAGCTGTAGAACCAAGTCCTGGACGTCAATATTACACTAATGTACATTCAGTTAATGTAGCTATTAAGTACATGATAGTAATTAATAAATGTAAAATATCAGCCTTATATTAATTAAGGTTTCTGGGAAATCAAACAGAAGCAGAACATAAAAATTCCAAGCAGATTATGCTGATTTACATGGTCCTATTTAACCTCTTGAACAGCAGCTGATGAAAGTGCAGAAAAGAACTATAGAGCATATCAAGAGTATCATAAAGCAATGAAGTACTAACCTGGTATGCTCTGTTTATTTGGTTTGCTGCCCAGCTGGCATATTTCATATTATCTTTTTTCATTTTTGCACTTGCTTTTGGATTGGAAGCAATATGACTGGCAGACTAGGAATACAACAGAATAAAAAGAAAACCCAGCGTAACTATAAAATTTATGTGCATGAAATAAGAGAACATTCAGCATCCTTACAGTCCAAGCCCCATGCACAGTGACAGTGGAAAAAGACAAAAAAAATTTAAAAATTACTGGCAAACAGCATCCAGGTAAGAATTAGCTGAACTTTTAAAACTACTGTTTGCTCTATTTAAAGCTACATTAGCCTTCAGCTCAGTTGTGCATCGAGTTAAGAACCAAATCTGGACATGATCAGCTAATCTAATTTGCTTTTCCTAAATTGAGAGTTATGAATTAGTTTTCCACATTCAATTTGTTACCATAGACAATATAAAATACATCACTTATATGTCCAAATTGCCATTAAAAACATGACATTTTTTCTTGTAGCATCAGAAAATATATTTTAAAAGCAGGGAAGATTCTACATGAAGTATGCCCACTTTCACCTGAAAGAATAAAAAATATTACTTAAGAACCAAAGAGAGTTTTTACTTATATAAATAAATGCACTATGCAAGGAATCAATGCTACTGTGCTGGTATTCTTCAGCAGTTCATCATCCTCTAGAGAGGAGCATGTCTTTAAATCCTTTTTCAAGAAGTTACCTTCCTATGCCAATAATTACAATTCTTTTGAAAATACAGGCAAGACTTAAAGGTTAAGAGCACTTCAAGTAAGGAGTACTTACTGGCACAAAATTGTCCATACTCCAAATGTATGCAAATTACTCCATATTTTAAAAGTGTTAATAATCTGAGCTATTAAGTTAAAACAACAGGGGGAAAAAACAAAACAGCAAATGGCAAAGGATAACACACATGCATAAACATATTCAAAATGGTAACATGGAAAATATATAATCATGCTCACCATGTAAAGTCCAAATAGAGCTCTCATATTTCTGTTGTTAAGCTTCAGTGCTTGTGCAAAATACTTTCTTGAGAGCTCAAGGTTTTCAAGCCCCCCCTGAGTGTATTTAACCTGTAAAAATGATAAGCTCCTGAAACTTTCATGTCATTCATACCTCAGGAATTCACTCTGAAGCAATGATATGACAAAAATTCACTTCAAGTTTGTTTCACGTGACATTTCAATTTAGGTGAGTCCTATCAAAAGCCAAATACTGGCCTGGGAGAAATCCAAGTTCTTTGCAATATATACATTTTAAAATACTTAACTATAGGAGAAAAAACCCCAGCACTAATTTAATTAATGTACTGCTACAAGATTAAAAAGTGATTTTTTCGCTTTAATTTATAATTATTAAATTTTAATAATAATATTTTATTATTATTTATATTTTTCAAGTATATTTATATATACTTGAAACCTTGGAACAGTCTCTTATGAAAAGTAGCACAAACTTTAAATCTAAATTCTGACTACTAGAAATCCATACTGACAGTACATTCCCACAGCATGCATAAAACACGTGCACAAAACAACACAATGCCTTTCATTATGTATTCAAAATAGCACACAAAATTTGAAGTATTACTCCATTGTTTTTCTATTCATTTTTCCAGATACTAGATCAACAAAAAGAGGGATAAATACTACAAGATATGCTTCAAAGTCTTTCTATGAGAAACTACTTACGTTTTCAAGTTTTAATGTCAACCCAATTTTATCCACGTTAACTAAACAAATTAAACCCATTCTAAGCAGTTAACAGTACAATTTAGGAAAAAAAAATATAATCTGAAAAAAAAAGATGAATTCAAATGGCTAAAGCATTGAGCTAGAACTTCTAAATTTACCTCCAGTTTTTACCTCTCTTCCACCAGTGCTCCTTCAGGCAGAATTTGGTATGTGGATTCCAAGATCTGAGCCCACAGTAACAGGCAATATATCATAACCTCCTACGTAGCACTGTTGTAGAAAAGTTTAACTTCTCATGCACTTAACTTGAAAAGTGCATAAAAACTTCAACAAGAAGAGTTCATTTAAAATTAGCTTTTATCTTCAATAATTCCTGCCTAACTCTTACATTTATCTTAGTCACACTGAGTAAGAAAACATAGTTTTCAGAACATATTCAGGTCTATGAGATGTTAACATTCTCTGTGTACTCTTCTAAATCTCCTAGAGAAAAATTAAAGAAACCATTTTCACCACTTCTGTAACATAAAAACAGAAAATATAATCAAACATAATTGATTTTTCTGAAATACCTACTTCAGCATATTGCTGACAATATAAGTGGTTGTGTGGATTAGTCATCATAAGCTCCTCTAAGCAGAAGGCTGCCTTTGCATAGCTGAGGAATACAAAAAACAGTGATAAAATGGAACAAGAGTACACAGCTCTTTGCTTTGGTTTTTTTACAGCACAGTAAAAGTCTTACTTTTCCCCCCATAAAATCACATTATTCACAATTAATAAAAATGTTTCATTTTAAAATGATGTTTAGAACCAAGTTACTATGTTTACATTACAGACAGGGAAAAAAATACACAAAATCTAATGGTCTAGGTATATGTGGAACAGCTCATGAAAAATACTTAATATACTAATCTCTTATTAGTAACTGCCATTTCTTATCAGCAAGAGTGATGAGTAGAAACAAGTATTAGGTACTGTAAGACACTGAACTGAGACTACAAAATAATACATTTTTTTTCTTAAGAAAATTCAGCTTCCTGAGGATTCATAAACCCAGCTACAGACCACAGCATTTACACTGTCAATTAACTTTACCTGCCAACAGTCAACCACAGAACTGAGATCAAAAAAAACCATACTAAGAACAGTTCTAAAATTCAAACAGTTCAAATCTATGTAGGAAAATAGCATCAGACCTGTCCAAATAGACAAATCCTTATTATTTTAAAAGAAAAGGCTAGTCCTTGAGTTTTTTTAGTGAAAGCTTTGAGATAGAATTAAGAAGTCAAGCTCAAAATGCAGGTTTATTGAGAAGAATCTCAGCTTCCTAATCTTTTAAATAATAGAATTTCCTGCAGAATTTGCATTGTCTAGAGACACATCATAGCACTATTGCACAGTTTATGTGATAGGATTCCAAAATTCAGAGACACAAGGTTTACAATGGCAGTGTGGGTAGATAATTAATGCCGCAGTAAAAGCAATTTAGCAATTATGAGACCATATTAAACCATATTATCTGTAAAATCTTGTATCCTAAAATAAATACGTTGTGGTTTTCTCCAACGCATGTTATGACAGTCGTGTATCTATACCAATTACTAATTTGGAGATAAAAGGGCAGCCACTTCATTCTCCAAAAGCAGAAGCCAGAGTCCTCGTTGCAGAACAGGGTAGAACTGAGGACCGTGTAAACCTTGTACATCTAAGTGTGTTTATGAACAACAATGAGAGCATGGTGATTTCATAAGCCCTGTGACTTGTGACCCGGATAAAACAAATAAGCTGATGAATTGTCTTCTTTTTTAAAACTTAACTTTTAACTGCTTTTAGCCAAGAGCCCAATTTTTCCCTATTATCAATAACAATGATGCTCATAGAAGTACAGTGAGCACAGTGAATTCTTTCCATGAACTGAATTTCTACATATTGCTTTTTATTGGAATTACAGACCAAGACAAATACAAGCAAAACCAATTTCTTTCTTGGATTTTATTGCACAATTTCATAATACAGATTATAGCAAAAAAACCCCAACCCAATAACACAATACACGTTTGCACCACTCTATCATTCAGTTTTGTACTGACAGATTTGACAAGCTTAAATATCTTTCTAGCTAATTTTTTTTTTTTTTAGTAGCTATTTTCTTGGAAAAGTGGCTGGTAGATTTCCCCAAATGAATGGAAATCTGAGAATTAAAATTCTAGATTATTTCGGAAGTCATCACTTAGAAGAGTTTAATAACTATTTTCTTTGAGAACGGGGTGCAAGGAGAGGTGACTGGGGAACAATTTTTTCCTCACAGTGAGAATGACTATTTCTTCCCTAACAATTTGATTCTTTTACTACCCTCTGAAAAGGAAAGAAGGAAACAATGTGATATAATTCAGGCTGGCCTGAAGAACTAAAGAAAGAGGGAAAAAAAGATACGCCTTTGGGTGGAGGTTTGAATTAATGCCGTGATATTAGAAAACTTGCACTAAGGCTTTGAGCTAATCCTCTCACACTGGGATTTCCTCCTGTCACTACAGCAATAAAAAAAGCTAACAAAAACATTAAATATCCAATAAGCAAGTTACTACAACATTCAGCATTCTTGATCGCATTGGGTTTTGTACCCAGGCGACCAGATGCCTCCAACTCTGGATACACATTTTGTTTTGTGGGGTCTTTTTTTAAAGGTTACTAAAAGTTCTGGGAGAGGTAGGCTAAAAGAAAATTGGAATATCAGTTGCTGTGATCGACTGATTTTAGAAGTAAAGAATTTAACATCTCTAACAAGTAAAATACGTCACTTGAACAAAAAAATGATGGGAAATAAGTGCTGTTCCCTGCTGCACTCAAACCACTTTTTTAAACATCAGATTTAAAAAAAACACTGAAACATAGAGGTAATTAAGTAAACTCTTTCTGTTTGAAAATCAAATGCCTTCTTAAAGTATTTGGTAGCCAAATAATCTTGGTAATTATTTCCAGTTGAGGCCTGTTATATTGGAAATGAGACAGAATACTTTCTAACATTAGTCCTTAAAAAAAAAAATCACGGGGGTTTTTGACTTAGAGTGGGTTTCAAATTAACAGTTTTTATGTGGACTTAGCAAACAACTTACTCATGTTCATTGATGTAAAGTTCTGCAAGTTCATGCCAAGCTTCTTGGTCGCCAACAAATCTGTATAGAGACAACAAGAGAGGAAAAAAGGAAAAAAAGAAAGAATGTGCAAGGGATTCTGTAAACGACTAGCACTGAAGCAAAAGCGTAAATTAAGTGCAAATTCCATTTTAATTAAAAAGATTTATCAGAATAGCAAAACACAATCCGTATTCTTGCAAGACACTCACTGTTCCAGATACTCATTCAGCTCTCGGATGGCCTCGAGATTTTTCCCCTGGGCTTTTCGAATGGCAATCTTACGCTTTCTTGCTGCCTATGGGTTGACATTAATAAAGGATTAGGCCTCATAATTCCCTGGGTTTTTGTAAGGAAAGCAATTTGACTGTGCAAATTATTATCTCAATACCAGTGGAATTCCACTGCAGAGACACTGCTAGGTTGAAGTTTATAAACATAGCCTATGACATCCCACTGAGAGACTGAAAACCTCTTCCTACAATCACATTATGTATGCTTTTCTTTGGAGGCACAAACTGTATGCATTATTTCATTCAAATAAATGACTGTCCAGATTCTGATAATTACAAAACAGCAGGGGATGCTAATCTTCAGCCATTCCAATGACCCCCACCTTGTCATTCAAAAGATCCATGACTATAGAGGAGAAATGGTGACTGAGTCCTAGAGAATCCCACAGACACATCTTGGTTGTCTCTGTATAAGTATGGCTTTCAGCCATTTAAAAACATTTTTGCTGCAGTGCTGAATGCCATCTTTAACTAACGCTAAGTACACACCAATTTCCTAAACAAATCTCATCATTCTTGAAGCACAAATAGGCTCTGCAATGTAAAGGGTATACAAAATAGCCATTTCAATGGCAAAAACTGAGCAGTAGTTTTTTGGGTATGTGGGTAGAAAAGTATTTCAACTTAAACAATATAAAAATAAGTTATAAGAATTATAATGTATTTAAATTTTGAATTCCATAAAAGTCGTTAAGAGACCAGAAGGAGAAAAGATATACAGGATTGTAATAGTTGATTATTCTATACTTTAATCCAATATTCCAGCTTCTGAATGATGCCGGTTACAGTTTTCAGGCCTGTAGGTGTTGTCAATCTTACAGATTATTCTGAGCTGGAAGGGACCCACAAGGATCTCATCGAGTCCAACTCTTACTAGAACGTTCTGTACAGAGATCGAACCTGTGACCTTGATGTTATCAGCACCATGCTCAAACCAAGTGAGTATCGACATACACTTGAGATGCGATTCAGAACAAAGGAATCTTCCCAGCTGGGAGCAAACAGCACACCTCAGCCAGCCTGAAAGTCATCAGATCAGAAATCTGAGATAATGAAAGAAAAACAAAATTCCAGCATAACATAACTCAAAGAAGGAATGCCATCAGCCTCCTTCCTTGCCTCTAATCCCTGTGCTCTTGGGTGATCAGAACCACTGTGGTCAGACATGACACAACAGACGGTCTGGTGTACATGACGTCTGCATGTACACACACTCTTTTGTGTGTTATTTTTCCATGAGATAATATTAATGACAAAAAGTAAAAAGCACACTTTTCTGGTAATTAAGTCCCACTGCTTACTCCCTTCATAGCTCTCATCCTATTTCATATCTTATAAAGAGTTTATACAGTTGGGTATCACCTTTCAGAACCCTTGACAGCACAGGAACAGACTACTCTTCAACAAAATCTTAAAACAATTTTAATCTTTGAATTTCAGATAGGTCTGAAATCAATTTATTCATGATGTACCCAAGTTCACAGTCAGATACACCCTGCAAGAGTTCTTGTAAATTTACAGCATTTTAAACATAAATACTCTCCTAAATAATTTCTTATCCCTTAATCATCATTTGAACAAATCAATTGCTTCCAAAAGAAGAGAGCAGTAAACCAGTTCAAGCACCAAAACAGAAAAGCTAGAAATGCTTTTAACACCAAGTTCATTCTTTCCTTTTTATTCATCTCCTTTATCTCCCTCATGAACACGTATTCAATGAAAATTCACTGAAAACAACTCAAGTGAGGAAAAAATTATTTGACTCTTCTGATTAAACATAAGACACAGGCAGAGAGAACATTCATCAGGGGCCAAATTAGAGCACAGGCAGTGTGGTTTCCACTGCTTCTTTGTCAAACTGCAACCTGTGAAGTTACATACATCATTCTACTTTTACTGGGAGACATCTGGCTAAAAGCCATAACTGGAAATTTTAACTGCTGACACATTTATCACTGTAACACTAACACTCTCTATTTTATTTCTGCTTTTTAAAAAATAAAGATAACAGCATAATGAAACTTATTTTCTTTAAATTCAAAAAGAATAATCCCACATGCTTATCATGCTGCTATTATAAACAAAACCACAGAATAACAACCAAGAAAATCCCGGTGATTGTTCGCTGCCACATTTTATGGAGTTCTCAAAGCGTTTGTAAAGCAGGTCAACCCCTTGCTATGGTGGGAACATCAGGGCAGCATTAACCCACTATCCAAAGCTGACATTATACACAGGCCAGTGACCTGCCCACTGAGCCTGAAACATGAAAAAAGGGAAAGTGAGGATAACAGCATGCACAGCCAAAGGAATGCATCAAGCATTCATACAGCCTACCAAGACAGGTTTTTGCAGGTAACAGACTATTGACTTTATAAATGTAGCTTTTTAAATGTAGCTCTTGGATTAACAACTCAGTTATTTTCAAAATTTAAAGAAATCAAGAGCTTGATTAAAGTAAACCCTTGAGAACTAAAATAATCTATTAAACATATAAAATCAATCAATGCATATGACAACTTAATTTACAATGGCAAACAGGAACAGTCTACATAAGTCACTCTCCTCTTTGTTTCTAATGCAACTCCTTCCATTGCATCCAAGTCAGTCCTCCAAAAGAGTCTGGAAGCAGATTTTTTTCCACGGCAGCTTTATTTCTTAACCACAGCACTCTCAAGTAACATAAATCACAGGAGCCTCAAGACATTAATTTATGAAAAGCTACAACTATTTCTAGTCCCAAATATAAGCTGATGTTTACCTACAGCAAGCATGTAATCTAATGCAATCTAATCACAAGGACAAAAGCATTAGATATAATTAACATATTCTGGTGGTAGCACTTAGGAATTAAATGAGCTACATTTACATTTGATAGAATCTCCCTGCTGCACCAAATCCCATGAAATTTCTTCAAAATTACACTTTTACATACGAAAAATAGTATTTAAAACTCCCCTTTTTTATCCACCTTCCTCATCACCAAAAATATAGCAGCATCTGGGCTTGGAATCTGCATTCCCTTCACCCTCAAAAATGCCGAGAGATAAGTTTATTTACAGAGAACTCTGAGTTTACAAAAGAGAGGCTCAGCCACTCGAAACAGGGGTGACATCCTGAGGAAGAACAAAACACTGTCTAGTAGCACAGAATTTCTGAAAGTCTTTTTAAAACCACTGGAAAGAATTCAGTGAGGATGCAGAGTTTTTTTAAAGCAAATTCTAACTTATTCCATCACATGAATAAAATCATAAAGCCAAGAGATAAGCGCAGAGGTGTTCAGTAGATCTGAAGTATTCAGATATGTGATTCATAGGAGTGATATGACAGGTGAAAAAATAAAGACAAGAAAACAAACTACTATTGCTTTTAATGGTATTCACAGACTACTCTCCCATCTGACTTCCTAGTTTTCTTTGAATTATAAAGTCTACCACTTTTTCTTAAATAAAAATAAAATTCAGTAATTCCAGTAGTCGGTATGTTTAGAAAAATATACACAAAAAGGCCTGCATTACAACCAAAATATGGGCCAGTTTGTGTCCTATAAACTTCTAATTCTTGTTCTCATTTGTATCCCCCTGAGCTCACTGTGTGAGTCAGCTTAAGTGCTGCTCTGCGAGCTGGGGCTCACAGTTTCCCAAGTATCCTGAGGACAGCAGCATAACTAACGACAATTTACACTCATAACATCATTTTTTCTTTATTTCCATACAAATTAAACAAAATGCCTTACTGCACAGAACCACTACCAACACTAATAACCACTTTAGCATATAAAAATAGTTATTTGTTAAGTAAAGCCAGACTCACATCAATTCTACAGAAGCTTAACCTAGCATTTATATAATATTTCCAATTTAATACCTGCCTTACAACCAGCTGATAAAAGAAAACCAGACAATTTCATGTTTTATTATGTTAAAGGCCCTTTTTACCAAAAACCTCACATATCAAAATACAAACTCACTTTTAGGGCACCTATTGTAAGATACTAAAAAACTGCAAAATGCAGAGTACAAATCTGTTCAATTATTGATTTCAAGTCCACCAAGAATATTCTTGAGAAATTTATTTTTAATTACAGGGACTTGAAATGATTTTGAAGTTTAAGAAACCTACTAAAATAGGCACAAACAATTACATTGATAAAGACTTAAAAATAGTATTCAAGGGGTACATTTCAGTTCTTCACAACAGTAAGACTTGCTAGAACAAGCCTCATACAAAAATGAACTCAATCTTCTTTCTCCTTCCATCTTAAGTAAAAAGGAAAAGGCAAAACCTCCGGTGCTGTAACAAGATCTGCAGTGTTTGACTGCGCAGATACTATGACATGGATTTCCCCCACCAATTTTCCAGAGTTTAAAGCAAAACTCTAGAATGGTTTTTGGCTAATTCTGTAAATCCATAATTCTTAACTAAAAGATACATCCATCTTAAAGAAATACTTTAAAAAATCAGTATCATATGGACAAAGGTACTTCAGTATGTACAAATTTATTAAGGAGTGAACCTTTCTAAAGCATTTCTTTTAAAGACTAAAGATCCCCAATCTGGCATAAGAACTAATCCTCCATTTGCCATGATTCTTTTTAATTAGCTTTAAGTAGACTAAAAATGAAGCAAGGACTTGAACATTTATCAACTTCTGCATTTCATTAGTAAAACATACCAAAAGAGAGTCTAACATTGTTCTAAATTTCATGGCTGCAAAGAAAGTATTGATAGGAGAATTTTCAGGGATTAACACCCCTAGAAAAGGAACAATTTCTTATCTTTATAACTACTACAGCATTAAACAAATGATATTTTCATTTTAAAAATAAATTTTCCTCTTTTTTTAACATTTTAGAAAATGTGCATTTGGTCTAAGAGTTTGATACACTGAAACATTTTTCTTCAAATTGCAATCATTTCTTCAATTTGCAATTGCATTTTTCTTCAATATGGAAATCAAAACAAGTGTAAACAGCTATAAAAAACAACCACAATAAGGAAAGTATTCTTACCAGAATTCAGACTTTTTTCAAAGTTAGTTGTGAAAGACAGTTAAATCTTGCAAACCTATGCAGGCACAGAGCTACTGGGCTGAAGCTGCTCCTTTAGGGATAACGTCAAAGCAAAAACATGACTTTTTACAGAATTCTGGGGGAATCCAACAAACAACCTTTTAAGTCTAACATCAGCATAGAGCAAATTGGTAGAAGCCGTGAAGGCTGAAAAGGTAAAGCCTGGAACTGGCAAACATAAAAAATGTTATATACCAACAAAAAGTAAGAACAGTTTACACAGAGGAAAGTAAGGCTTCCCTAATCTACTGGAGTTCTTCAAGAAGTCACTAAGTGTAGATGAATAAAGATCCATGTAAAAGTCATCTTTGACATAAAAAATAATTTCAACAAGATGTCTCACCCTGAAGCTGAAAGCTCTGAAGCAAACTAGAGTTATCACAGTCTAATAGGGGATGGATAAATAAAATGGAGAAAAGAGTTCTCTGCACTGAGAATCCCAGAATCACCTGTACTAAAAACTACTGCTCAGCACTCTTGATAAGTGATCTAACAAAGGAATTAATAGTGATGTGAGGTTAAATGTTGATAAGGAGTTATTTAAGTATAAAGAACAAAAGACAACTGCGAAGAATAGCATTCCAAATAATGAATCATAATAAATACTTTTATCAGCACAATAAAACAAATCCTGAAATTTAAGCCTACATAAATAACTGCATATAGGGTCAAACAATACTAATTTAACGTACACAAAAAAGCTTTCTGAATTTGTCCAGTTAAGAGGGAGATACTGGACTTGCAATGAACAGTTCTATAAAACATCAGTTCAGTGTTCAGAAGCCATCTTAAAAGATTTAAAAACCCTGCCCCAAAACCCCAAACTGAAAACACTGTGATACTGGAATTATCAGAAAAGAATACAGAAGAGACACATTTGTGGCATCATTTTGTTATTTGTAAGTCCACGATGCTCTTGCATTTTTAATACTGACTGCTGTTCTGTCCTCTCGTTTCTCACCCAAATAAAGGCAAAAACACAGAAATGATACTCAGAACAGCAACAGAGTTTTAAGGTACAGAATGGCAGCAAGAATTGCTGCACATTAGGACTTGTTAGCTTAGAGGGAAGAAAAGTGCAAAAGATCCCTAAAGTCATGAGTATTAATAAAGTGAAAATGACTGCTGACAGCAACAGACAAACTCAGAGGCATTAAATAAAATTGCTAGATTGAAGGTGTGGGAAGAAAAAAAAAAAGGAGATTTGCCCAATCCATTAATAAATTATAAAATTTAATTTCTCAATTATGTTGTAGATGTAGGCATGGCAAACTTAAACAAGTTTAAAAATAAATCTATGCAGAAATTTCATGAAGAGCCGTTAAAAACAGAGTTATCGCTTCTGGCACAGGAAAATTGCAACATGAAGATGAACAGAAAGTGGCAGAACAGACCACAGCACACTGTCATTGCCCTGGTCTTACATACTTCTGGATCTGCAGTAAGTCAAAGTCAGACGCAGGACAAGTAAAATGGACTTTTGCCACAACTGCAGAATGACTGTTCTTATGTTCTCAAATACTTAATTTCAAGATCCAAAATGTCCATCAACATTTAGAAGCGCTACCTGCACAAAACATGGGAAAAATGGTGGAGTGCACTCTGCTCTCTCACTTCACTGATCATGACTGAAAAAGAAGCAAAAAAACCCTGCAATGGTAAATGATGCTCTGTCAAAAGCAAAAAAACCCATGTTTTTAGGACCACCATCAGTTTTCACTGGAGACCAACCAAAGTAGCAGCTGCAGTTCTTCACATCTCTCACCAATTCCATCCTATGTCAGACAGTGCCAAGCTATCTTTCTCAATTCCCTTTAAAACTACCATTGTACACACCTAAGTTTAGGTCTAGTTCTGTCTTTCCTGGCAGTGCTACCAATATATTTAATGAAACATACATATCACCTCAGAAAATTCTCCCCATTATGAGATGTTTCATTTGGTGAGCAGTTTTCCTTTTTGCAACTCAGAGCATCCTGTAGATAAATGTACAAAGCTGCAAGATCTTCACAGGAGGTCTCAGTTAAAAATGAAGCCACAGCTGCTGCAGCAGTTCTAAGGAATTATCACAGTTCAGATAATAAACACATATGCAATGCTCCAAGTCAGTGCTCATTATTGTCATCTTATTTAGTGGAGACAAGGAGGTGAGGAAAGAAGGGTTACCTATACAGTCAAGATGGTAGTAATGCACAATCACAGAAAGAGATGAACTCAGATATTCATGGTATATAACTGCTGTCTATTTACATGATACCAAGTAGTATGATTTTGCTCTGAATCTTTCTAGTATTCTGGGTTCCCAGAGGTCTTCAACCACCTCCTGTGTCTCTTCTGAAATATGTCCAACGCATCTACAAAAAGAATCTCAAAATAGTAAGAGAAAGGGTAACTTCATGTGACCATATGCATACACTTGTTCCTGCCCACTCCCATATAGAATAAAGTTGATCAGAACACTGTCTTACTACAAAAATTTTTATTCTTCATTCACATAATTATATTACTAAACCCAAGAAGTTAATGAGACTATCCACATGTCCTAGGCTAAGGAAGCATACAGGGTGTCTTGCATGAAAAGCTTGGTTGAAAAAGTGGCAAGAAAAACGGCTGATGAACTATCCTAATAAAGACACCAGATTTTCTGTGAATTAGAATTAAGGCAGAACTTTGTGCCTTATCTCACTTTTCCCTGGTGTTGACCAAGTGCTCTGCAATCTTCTTGATGGTTGAGCTGAATAATCAGGAGAAACTGCTGGTGCACTTGGATGACAGCAGAATGGGTTAGACACCAATCTAAGTCTAGAACACATGAACTCAATTTCCTTTCTCATCAACAGTTTTCTCTGCACTGCTGGACAGACCACCTCAAGAAGGGCCCAACTGACAAAAAATATTTAGCTGTCCAACTAAAAGGCTTTCCTCCAAAGCAGAGCAGGATAAGGATTTCTCAATGAAATACATAAAGAGCAAACACAAACAAAAAAGTCCTTTCTACCAACATCACTAAAAAACCAATGAGTCTCTTTTATTTTGTTCTGAGAAACAGAATACGCATTTTATCTGAAGTTCTACAAACAAATCAATGTTCAGCATCACTATAAACATTTTCATTTGGACACTACATGAAATTCTAATTAATAAAAAGAGCCCTGTGATAGAAAATACTGTGGAGCTTTATAAGAGTAATATGTCAGCTTGACCTCTAACATGCCATGACTTCAATGAAAATAGACCAGAATGGAAAAGATTCCAATTCTTACCCTATTGAAATGTATGCAAGTTATGCATTTCATGAGTCACATTTTAATCATTAAAGTCTTTAGAAAAGTGACTATTACTCAACATCTACATGCTTTGAAAAATGAAACAAAATCTGAGGTGACATTAACATTGTTCCATTGTAAAATGAGTCATCTTTATCAGCAAGTAAGTGCAGAGTGAGATAAAACCTAGAGATGATCATATTTTAAGAATAAAGACTATTTTGAATTCTATCATAGGAAATTAAATAATTACTGTTATCTTAATTTCCGTATTTTGCATGCAACAAAACTTCATATGAAAGTGTAAATGTCCATTACACAATTTGAGTTCAAACTTTACTTTGTAGAATGGAAAATTCTGTTATGTGTCTAAAGGAAGTAATTTTTTTGAAAAATCTTTTTCCATGCTACTTTTTGATCAGTCAATGCAAGGTATGATTTTTACATGATTTGTGTGAACAAGTGTCTATGTTTCACTTAAAGCATTTGCCAAAACATTTTATGTATATAAGCAACTCCATGTGTCAGCAGACCAGAAGAAATTTGTATAAAACAAGGTGAATGCCAAGACAAACTAAGCAACAGTTGCTTTTCTAAAATCTTGAAATATTTATTTTCCTACAGCAGCCACATGTGTGCATGGAAATAATTAAAAGGTAAATGACACATAGAAAACTGCACATGACAATTTATGAAAACTTTTTACTTAACTTTCACTCTTGACATGCACGCCTTACTCAACCAATCCCACAGTTACATAGCAAGGAACTTTTCCTTTTCATTTAAAATTCTCCAATTCAATTATCAGATCTCAAGAAATCCAACCACACAACTATTCTAAATATTTACAACTGATGCTCCTAACTATTACAACTTATGGGATCTTTATGATTTGGTTACAGAAGAAATCCAAATAAAGAAATAATCATGCATTTTACTTATTTAAATGTATTGTTTTGTTTTATAAAGCCATCCAACAAATCATCAGATGACGTTAGCTACATTGAGATAGCTAAAGAGTAAAACTACCAAAAATGCAGACTTCAAAGATCTGTGGTCCATAAAAGTCACTGTAATATGGTGCTCCATTTTCCACTGGTGTCAGCAAAAGATCATAAAACATGCACCAAGGTGACCCATTCTGCAACTTCACTGCAAATGGGTTCCATACCGGTTCAACACGACTCTGAAGACTTAGTGCCTCTGAAACTGTTTGGGCCATGCACTGATAAAATCCACCATTTACTGTGGGTACCTACGAATCTTGTGCTCAAAACTTCTTGAGCTCAAGCTTCTACTACTTCAGGGAGAGTGAAAAAGAAGAGTGAAGAACTGAAACAGTTCTTTTTACCTTTGCACAAAATCTGTGAGTTCTACCACTTCTAACAGGCAGACTTTAACCTACCACTGTTGTCCGAGTGCTTACCTTGGTATTGTTTCCAGATGTGCTGCATTGAAAATAACTTTCTGGTGGTTTGGGGTGTTTTTTATTGTTGCTGTTTGCTTTTAATTTGTGGAGTTTTTAATGGTTTACTTAGCTTAAGGGATGGCACTTGATCTATATGCAGCTCTGGAATACCCTAGTTAATCCCAGTTATCTGTGTTTCTGTGGGCTTTCCCCTCCTGAATAGCAGACCACATCAAATAAGCTGAGCAAAGAAAGGGGGAGGTTCAACACACACCTAGGAAGTATTACCTGAGATTGCCAAAACATCTGCAATAGCCCAACTATTACATTTACACAGAAGTTTACCCAATAGACAGTTCCTCAAAACCAAGTAACACTTATACCCTCAATTATTAATAATAATTTATTGACTTTCCAATAAATATATATGTCATACAAAAATCTGAAACTCCATCGTTTCTTCATATTTCAAGTTTTATCCTTGTGGGAAAAAAAAAATCCATGAAAATATATTGCTACAAGTTTCTCTAGACTTTTATTTTGGCGTCTAATAGCTCACTGTGGCTTTCACAAACAGTATTCCAAAAATGCTTAGAAGAACAGTACAGACTGTCTCAGATTTTGTTTTATACAACTGGCATGCTTTATGCATTTTGATTCAAGAGCTAGTAAAGTGTCCCAGACATAAATCAAAATAACTGCTATTCAAGCACTACCTGAGTGTATGAATAGTTAATCCTTAACCAAGATTACACTTAGGAACATAGGAGACACATGGCAGACTATATTAGTCTTTTAAATACTGAATATTCTGGAAAATGGAAGAGTTGAAAAGCCCAACTCTAAACACTACTAAGACTTCTGGAAAGATCGCTAGTTATAATCTGTCTCCTAAAATCAGTGTTTAAGCAGGTATTACACCACATCTTCCCACCAGGAAATGAAGGTAACATTAATTATTATAATAGAAAACTAAAGGAAACAAATACAGTAATACAGACACACATTTTTCCACACTGAAACACAGAAAATACAGTCACAATTTCAAACAACACATCACTGCGGTTTAGAATTATCTTTTAAACTTACTGTATTAGTTGAATCTTCTTGCAAAATTCTATCATATAACTGGATAGCATCATCATACCTGTTCAAAGAAATCATTCACATTTATTTCTGCTAAGACAGAACTTCTGACTTTTTGACTCTTCTTGCAATAGTTAATAGCGCTCCTGCATTTTTTTATACTGAAATATAATACCCATAAACTAAGCAACCTATATTGATACAAAATTCTTTTGAGTGAGTGCTAAGAATCAACAGCAGTATTTTATGTCACAAATTAAAAAAAACACATGGGAATTGCTTCATGGAATACTGTTTCAGCAACAACTTAGGTATTTTACACCCAGTATCTTACTCTCCTGTCTGTTCTCTCTATCTATACCCAATAGGTCCATCACATCCCTACTCCCCCTTTCACATCTCCCAAGAAAGAGAAACTCCAAAATTTTGAAAAGCCATCAAAAATAATGACATTTCACTTCATTGTTGTAACTTAAAACTTCATGTAAAATGTCTTCTGTTGTGACTTCAAAAAGTATGAACAGCTGCATACAGCAAACTGGAAAGATTCATATAGGATTCTACCCCAGATTATAACATAAATTGTGAAAGAAAATGTCTTCCCCCATTTCCCACTTTTCATTATTTGTTTATCAATTAACTCTGCTATCTGAACTATGCTTGAAACAGGTTACTTCAGGTGCTATGAGCACTTCAAACCTTCCGGGAAACAGATCTGTGTGTTCAGTCAGCTGTGTACATGGCCCAAACAAAGGAAATAATTCAAACCATATTTCACTACACAGCTGTGGTGCTATCGACACAGAACTAGGACATACTCTGTGCCTTCATGTGCAGTTTGACAAGTAGTTTTTCAGAGATACTGGTGATTGATTTTTGATGCTCCACATTCCTTTGACATCACCTTAGACACTCATTTACATACTCTCAACTGTTCCCTAAGCACTGCTGACATTATCACAGCTCAGCTGTCCAGACCAGCTACCACAAGGTATAGGAACTAGTGTGAAAGGAAGCACAAAAGCAGAAACAAGTAGAAGGTGACTGCTACAGACTTGAGCAGATGTGCTGTAAAATGCTGTATTTTTGTTCTCTGGTAGTTGTTGCTTTGTCGAATGCATTTTAAAAGACTGAATCTGATGGCCCTAATCCCTGCTTCACACGGTGAACTTCCAGAACGTTATTCTTTTCATTAGCAAGTGCGTACATGGCTGTCTCATTCTATGGGGATGTTCTTCACAGTTTCCTCTTCCTGTTGGGGAAGGCAAGATCCTCCCTAGATCCTACAAGTCACTTAGAATTTAATTAGAAGTTCACTTCAACTGAAAACATGATGCCTCCAGCCTAAATCTTTCTAGACTTCTTTTATAATCAGTGGAGACAGACAGGCTCCTCCGTGGCATGGCTTAGAGCACCTGCAGATGGGTTCCTTTTCAAAACAACCCCAAGCTGAAGCCTCTTTCTTCTCTGACTTCTAGAGAAAACCTATGGACATGAAATCAGCTTTTATTAATTTCTCTGCTCCCTGATACTCTAATCTCAAGGATCTAACCTGACAGAGACATTTTGTCAAGAATTTTGATGAGCACTTTCAGAAAACTACGGCTCAATAGTGCTTCATTGCTGAAACCACACATAATGTTTGTGCAACAGTCATCTCCCACAAAGATCAGTTCCCATGCAATAACATCTTTAATGTAGTCACATAAGCCTGAACTGAATTATGATCTATTGTACTTCTGAATAGGTTTCAAGAAGGGGGAAAAACTGCTGCCATTCTCTCACTGTCTTCCTACCCTATATAAAATGAAGAGAGCTAAGTTTAATGGAAATTCTTCAAGAATGTGTATTTTATATAAAGGGAGTGTGAAACATAGAGCATCTGGTTGCCCTGAGACAGCTCCTGTGAATGGCGTCCATTTGTTCATTTTCATTGATCCAAGCAATGGACATTTATCAGTGTTTCTTACCAAATACCATTTTCAAAGCTTATTTTGCAAGAAATGTAATGAAGAACATATGCTAAGTAAGTATCTTTTTAAAAAGCATTTAGGGTGTACTTCCAATTCCTTTTTATCAAGATGGCCCAAAGGCTCCAAACTCTCCAACTCTGTATGCAAAATGTGGCATGGAACAGATTTTCTGTCATTCAAAGTCATTGGAAGTCATTCTCAACACTCAAGACAAAGGCGATAGAACAGAATGTTGACAACAAAGATGTATCCAAGGAGAAATGTGTACAAAAAATTTCATCCTCAAGCCCTGAGGTCATTCATTTGGAAAGCTGCAAAGTTTTCATCTGTTCATTATTTTAGTAACTTCTGTTAAACTTAGTATGCTATAACCCTTCTATAGGATATTTCAAAAAGGTCAGTCTGATTTTTATGTTCTGCCATTCTATTCCTATGTTTTTTGATTTGTTTCTATAACAAACTCTATAGATCTAATTCTTATTAAGTTCATTTACCCACACTCAGAAAATAAGGGCAAAGAGCTACACCCTGCAGTAATTAGAAGTACAGGAGAACAATTAAGGCAAAAAAAATGCTGGCACTGATTTTCATATGCTGCCCTACCTCTGTGAGATGAAACTTACACCTCACAGAATCTGGCAAAACACTGTGTTCTACTGTATAATGACTTACGCCGTCGAGTGAGAGATCCTTCTGATCTATGATCTCTGATGGGAAGATTGAAAAAATTAAACACTGCACAGTACCTGCAAAAATGCAATACAGGTGTCTAAAAATCATAATGTGATCATGCACACTGTTATTTCCTATAAAGAAACTGCCCAGCATTATTTTGCCATTTTGTAATGGCCGAATACTTTTTTAAGAAAGAGCAAACATTTTTTCAGACAAAAAGTAAGTTTTTTAAAATTCAGGTTTTACCTTTCCATAGCTTCAAATCGCATTCCAGTTAATCGTTTAACTCTGTGGCTCCCAGGAAACTGCCGCCTTAGTTCCTGAAGACAAAACTATACAAAGAACCAAAAAAACTATTGTGAATATAATTATCTACACAGAAGCTAGAAGAAGAAAAAATAGGGAAAAAAAAAGGCCTCGGCTGATAATTCAACAACCTGGCATTCCAGTTCTGAATAAAAGTAAATACCAGTTTTTGAAATAAGTAATAAAGTGCATTGATAAAGAGAAGGTCAGAAACTGAAATTCTGACTGTTAGAAGACTAATTTTAAGAAGTATCTTCCATACAGGGCATTAGATTGTCAGGCCTCCTTGGAAATAGTTATTTGCCCTGAAAATTACACTCACCTACTAAAACAGCTCTGAAACTATTAAAACTTGAATTCTATTTAGTTGCCACATAGTAACACAAGATAGTAAAAAAAACAAAATAAAGACAGTAAGAGCATAAGTGATACTTCTTTAATAAATGGATATTTCACAATGGAACAAACTATGCTAATACAATGCTCTGTGTTTATTTTTAAAATAAAACTTTGAAATCCAAAGAAAATGTTTGCCACTGGCGTGGGCACAGCCTCCTGGCAGAAGAGGCATAGTTTTTAACTCCTGAAATCAATGAGGCACCTGGGCTGGATAAAAAGAATTTGTCACAGGCAGATTTCTCCAGATTAGCAGAGGGTGTTTGGCAAAGGGACTGAGTCACAACTTCCCCAGAGCAAACTAACTCATAACCATACCCTGAACGTGCCTAAACAGCATTTCAGAGTTTGCAGCTGACTCATGACAGTGGGAGGCAAGATAGTCCACAGGCTCTCAAACAGACCAGTGGTGTCCATCATGTTAAAAGCTTCACACTGAATCCTCCTCTTCTAGGCACTTATTTATGCAACTCAACTCAGAAACTTGTTCTTCAGACCTAAGGTTCTAGCAGAGGCCTATCTACATAATCTATTCCATCTCATCACATCCACTGCTCAAAGAGAAAGTACGTATCAGTAACTATTAGTAGGATCCCTCTTTGTTTCTGTAGATAAACAGGCTGCTAAAGCACATGCAAGAGGAATATTCGCATCTCTCCCAGATGCTAAAAAATAGAAAAGGAAGAGAGAAAAGCAACAGTAACCAAAGTTGTAATGCTTAGCCTCAAGCAAGAACAGGCTATTTTCATCACAATCAACTTAATTTGCAATGAACCAAGATCTTTACACTGCCATTTCAGATAGAAAGGCTCAGGTTTAGTACAGAAATCATTCACTGGCACTTTGAGTGATGTCTAGGTGAACTGCTGTTGCTCTAGTCATAAAAAACTACATGTACTTAGTAGCATGTTACATGACATCTGAACTAATCTCTGACCATTCTTAAGAAACAGGAAAATTTACATAAAACTCCAGAAAAGTAGATTCACTCCAGCTTTTAAAACCCAGACAACCTTGTAGAGTTTAAAAAGAACTTTTGCATACAGTAAATACATCCTGTGGTCCAGTGATCAGTGAATCCTGAAGGATAGTGATTTTTATAAATACATGTACTATTCTTCTCCATTAAACGTACAAACAACAAAAAATTGTAACATTTACAATACTAAATTCCACAATCTGCAGATGGACTTTTACATCTAAAAAATCCTCACTGACAGTATGAAAGTAGTGCTCAAGTGCAGGAATAATACAAGACCAGAACTGTTCACATTAGATCTCACTACACAATCATTACTCAACCGAACACAGCAGTCAGAGGGCCAAAATAAACTCCTGTAGATTAAGCTACCGGACACAATAAAGCGACAGGAAAAGTTGTAAGAAAGTCATGAACAACTCACTGTAACACTGATAAAACCAAAAGCGCATGAATAAACTACAGAAGCCTGTATCTTCAAAATGTTCTGGACTGAGCAGCACTGAATGTCCTCTTTTTAAAAGGAACTTGTAATCCCCATAATCATTTATTTTATTGAGGACTGGTTTTGCACCATGTTAATAATCTACTTGTGAGATTCTCTCAGAATTCTGTTATAATGGCAAACTTTGCATGTGAAACTTCAACTTGCACTTAATTTGCTTTCTGACTTTTTAAACATCAGACAAAGGCAAAGCAAAGAAGTATAAACCCGGACTTCAGCAGGTAAAAAAACACTAGTAATGCAAGTGCTACTAACAATAGGTGACTGCACTAAACCACCTGTGTGAACCAACTGGCTGGTTGCAGCAGGGGGCATGCACATGGGATTTTTGTGCAGGACAGAAAGGACAAAGTAATAAATACAGGAAAGAAAAAGAAAAAAAAAAAAAAAGACAGAGAAATGGTTCTGAAAATTACCTCAGCTTCTCATTTGGCATAGATGAGATCTCTCCCCCTAAGCAAAATGCATCACAGCTCTCAAAAGCTCACTGCTAAAAAAACGGAAGTTCCAAAGCTGTTTGTCTACTTTGAAGCTACAGCTGTGGTAAAATGCCACAAATGATGTTGACTTGTTTGAATTAACTACCTCTTTATTATAAATCAACCAAATTAAAAAATAAAAAAAACCTCTAAGTTTCCTCCTGTGCTTTTAATCTTGTTTCTGAGCTGCATATAAAATGTTGCATTCCCTCACAATATTCCTTAAAGGGCACAGACACTGAAATTTAAACTCCCTGCCAGGGTTAGTAAAAACAAGAAGTGTTTCACAAATGGTCTTTCAACATTGGCTCCATCAACAATTTTGTGAAAGTCTTCTTTAAAAGACCCTGAAAATAAAGACCAAATCTGTTTTACATATAAATTAGGACACAGAAATGTGTTTATCTAAACAGTAAGTCTATTCAGCTTTGTTTAAACAAACAGCTATACTACAACAGTATTTTCTTCTGAGGGACAAAAGAGAAAGAAGTTCAGTGGATTCACAAGTTCAAATTGTTGTTCAAAAAGTTGTACTATATTTTCCAGCATATTCTATTTTATCATATATATATGGGATGCCAGATAACCCTGTCTAGTTCTGCGTACTTTGAAACTGCCCTTCTCCCAACTACATCCTCTAGTCTAACCCCTTGAATTAAGTTTTACCCAAATGACATCACATGAAGCTCAAAGATTTTATGAGGTACTTTGTCATCTGACAGAGAACAAGGCACTGAAGGAGTAATTGCGTGAAAGACCTGAAGCCCTGAAAATGGCTTTTTACTTAGAATAAGCTCAAGCTTGATGGCTTTCAGGGTGCAAGACAAGCCTCTGTTTTCTTCTGAATGTTTTGTGAAGAAGGGGTTAAAAGATTATTAAAATTTTCCTGTAAGACACACTTGCTTTTTCCTACTGTTGCCTTTAAAGGATTAGCTAAGCCAACTGGGTTGTATTGTTTGTTTCAGTGGCTTTTTTTGTTTTTATCTAACAAACAGGTAATAGTTCAAAATAAGGTAGTTCTATCTCAATTGTTATTTGTATCATTCAAATAAATTTGCATCCAAATTAACAAAACTCAAATATCCATTAACAATATTTTTATCAACAATCACCAAATAACTTGGATTTCAAGGACCTTTGGAGTTCACCTGCTCCAAATCCCCACTCAAAACAGAGCCAGTTTCCAAGGGAGCGCAGGGCCATATCCTAATATATTTTTAAGCATTTCCAAAGGAGATTCCACAGCTTCAATGTGCCATTTGTCATAAAGTCTTCACGAAGTCTGTCCTAATACATAAATGGAATTTCCTTTGTTGCAGCTTACATCCCACACTTTTGTCGCACATCTATGAAAATATGTGCCCACCTTCTTTCTACTTTCCTTCCCATCAGTATATATTCAAAAATCCCTTCTTGGCTTTCCCAAGAATTAACACAGATCTCCCAGCCTTTCCTTATACATTATGCAGTCCAGCTTCTTACTCACCTTGAAGACTTGCTCCAATATATCAATGACTTTCCTTGATGGTAGCCAACATGACATATGATATGTAAGATGGGTTATTTTACCTCAAAATATTCAGAAAACCAATATAATTTGAGATTTTTTCAATAAACAAACACTCTCTGTACAATATGGCAACTTCAATATTATTCTTGACCTTTAGCCCATACCAGAGTAGCTGTAAATATTTTCATGGCTATTGGAAGAGATGTGATCTGTCTAAACAAAAGTTATGCCTTAGAGGAGATAGGTGCTGGCAGTTTCTCCACAGCTGTGTATTTCTTGATAGATATTCTTTCTACCAGTCCAAGCTACGGAGTTCAGAATATCCTATAACTGCCCAAAAAACTATCTGGAAGAGGTACCCAGGATGAAAACACACAGTGTGAAAGAAAAGTCAACTTGAAAACTTACCAATGCCAAATCATCACGACTGCAGTCCAGGGCAGCAATCATTACCTGTTCATAAATTATCCAAACTGGACACAAAGAGACAATAAATGCAGATAATTGGTTTGGAGTTTGTTTAAGACAATAGGAAGCACCTATCATGTAAACAGGATTAATGACTGTCTGGACATTTTTCCCTTTTACTGCCATGAATCACAGCTGAAACAGGGACAAATTAAGAAACTGCTGGAATTAATTAAAAACGTATTTAAGCAATTTAGTGCTTTTAGTGCCAAAGTACTTTCTGACATCTTGAAAGGCAAAAAAGCTCTAATTCTCTATTTTTCCCAACATAACTGCCATGTCCTAGACAGATCCCCATGAAGACTTGCTTCAGTTTCTGTCACAGTGCTGAAGAACAGAAAATCAGGCAAATAACATCTAAGCAACAGTTTCACAAGAAGTTTTCACATTGCAGTCTAAATACTAATATAGCAAGGTAACAGTTCCACCAGGTAATTTTTACAGCTGTTTTCACTGCAGCCCACATTTGGGAGAGATATAAACTCTTGGAATTCTGGAAGCCTATTAGACTATGAAAGTAATATATATTTCATCAACTTCAGCACATACTGAAAGGCAACACAAAGGCTGTTAAACAAAATAGAGACTGAAAAAAGAAAACCAAATCAGACAACAAAACTTTTAAAATAATGGTTGTTTACTTACTGTCATCTCCAAGTTTAGATGCATATTCATTAATTAGCTCCTCTCCAACATCCACTATCTGTTCGCTGTTTCGATAGTTTTCTTCCCTCCATTTCCTCATTTTGTCACGCATATCTGTGGGCAAATGGGAGAAAAAAAATTAATATTTCCAGATAGCAATGGAATTTGAATGTGCATATGATAGATAACATACAGATATGAAGAATGGTTTTAAACAGCAACAGAGCTAAGAAAGTGACTTCTACTAATATTAGAAAACTACAGAGAACAGATTTCTGAAAATTTATTACCCAAACTGCACTCATACTCTAACATAATCAATTCAACTTCTAAGTTTGCAGTCTCTCAGGACAATAACATATGCAGTAAAATGATGTATACCTAGTTATCCAATAAATAATAAAATTTATCCATCATTAGGTAGAATATGCTACAAGAGATTTCTCCCAAGTAGTTTCACACATTTACAAACAACACTAAAATTGCATTTCTGCTACAGGCGGATAAATTTTAAATTGAAATTTTAGAAGAAACATTAAAACTTCCACTCTGAAAGGAATCTACACACTCCTAGAGAAAGGAGCGTCAAGAAAGGTAGGCATGGATGTGAAGGCTTTCTACACCAGGGAAGTGTCCAAAGGTGTAAAAAATAATCACTGTTTACCTAGGCAAGATAGAAAAGACAGTTTATTTTAGCATTAGGATTTTTGTTTCAAGAGTACATTTAAGATCTCCAAGAGAGCAGGCATATTCATCAAAGTCAGCTAAAGGCTACCTTGCCTGAGCTTTATTTATCCTTTAGACCAGGAAATTGCTAAGAATGTGATTTTATATATGCATACATTTATATATGTATAGATGTTCTATACACAAGAACAAAGTTTGAGAAAACTTAAAGAAAATAGTTTTCATTACTAGATAGTGGCTTTAATATTAAGAAGGTACCAGGGTAACTGCTGCTAATATTTTTTTAAAACTTTACAACAGCTGGAAAAACAAATACAGTGATAGATCTAAACACTGTCAGTTTTTCTTGCACGTCAAAACACAGAGTTAATATAAATGACAGTTAAAAATTAAGGACTGAAAGTTGTTCCATCTACCTGAAGTGATCTCAGATCGTTCATAAGACTGTTATTGTGCTACATTTTGTGTTTTGAAATTCAACCAAAACCACCACAGGGTTACATTTCATATGCATGGGCAAAGTTAAATGGTTCTAGACATATGATGGTCCCTGGAAATTCAACGTTAGACGGCAAGAATGTGAGCGAACACAAATATTCACAAAAGCTAACAAGCTAAATGCCTAAAAATAAATAAGCTGTCTGATTTCCACCCACTCATTTACTTGGAAATTATCAATGCCTTCATTCCAGTGTGATTCCAAACAGAACAGTGTCTGAATTATGTATTAACAGAAGGTACATCTACCATTCATCACACAAGTTCAACATTCACAGCAATGGAAAAAAACCTGTAGGACAAAGAATAGAACATCAGCTGATGAATGAAAGATTTATTAATTACAGAAATACTGAATGTTATGTAAAGGTAGAAGAAAGAAAACACTAAGAAGTGCAGTAAAATTACACAAGGCTTTTAAAAATGTTGTCAAACATAAACAAAAAATTACACTTTCTTAGTCAAATAAATTTTTTACTAAGAAATCTATCAAAAGAGTTAGATAATAACTTAAAGTCTTGGAGATGTAATGCAAGGCTGGGCAAGAGCAATCAGGGATTGTAGAAGAAAAAAACAAGTAAGGTAAAGAAAAATCTAATTTTAATTACAAGTTCTGTCACATATAGGCTGGTGCTGAGCAATTGATACATTTGTTTTAGACTTGGGTTCTTCTACACTGGAAGACTTGGCATGTGTAAATCAAAACGTTACAAATTCAAAGGAGCAGAAGCACTAGGGACAATGTTTGCTGTTTCCTAAAACCATGCAAGAAGTCTACTGCAAGCCAAGAGACACAACCTGTGTTTTATTTTTGCGTCTGGTAAGGTGTCAGCTCATTTGGCCTGAGCAACCAGGTATGAAGTAATCGTCCTATAATTACCTACACTCCCAATGATGAATTGGACCATAGTTTTCAAGTCCTTGATATCTAAAAGCACCTGATGAAATGAAGGAAATTACCACTTTTGGGCAGACAGAAATTGCAAACTCCAAAATGTGACCTTGGCATATAGCTGCTACCATGGCAGTCAGTCAGGGACCCCGCAGCCATTATATTTCCAGAGCTCATTTGTATATTGAGTCTCTGTTACAGACACCAAATCTTCACCCCCAGCCCACCTCTGTGGACTCTCATCTGGCAGGTGCAGGCAGAGGCACAGGTGTGATAGCTGGGTGCTGCAGGTGCTGCCTCTAACCCTGGCAACTCTGCTGTCAAAAAGGCCTCAATTTAAAAAAACCCCAGCATCTCATCTTTGCCTGCTGTAATCCCCTAAATCCATATACAAAACCCAGAGTAAACTGACCTGACCCTTTGATTACAACTGAAAATTAGGAATAGCTAAAAGAAAGCAAAGACAGCACAGAACACAACAAAACCACATAAAAACCAGTTAACTGCACATAGATTATCATGGAGATAAAACCTTAAGACTGTTTCCTATTTCCTAGAGTTCTTCCATACAAACTAAATATGAATTTAGTTTCTAAGTCACAAAAAGGGAGTTTGTCACTTAAAGTGGACTCTAGAGACGTTAAAGATGGAAGTGCTCAGTTTTTAAATTCATTAGGAATTTTTTCTTTGTATATAATGTTCCCAGATAAACACATTTGCAAGAAAATAGCCTTACATATATACACTGTTAAAACTTTATCTTATAAAGCATTTTATGTTAATTTCAAAAATGACAAAGAGTTCCTTGAAAAAAGTCTCACAGGAACATGGTAACGAAAACTTCTGAAGTGCAACTATTGAAGCAGTACAATTTTTAATACAGAAAATAGCAATACTAATTTAATGCTACAAAGAACTTAAGCAAGAGGCATTCAGAGCTAATAAAAATCTTAAAAAATACTTTTCTCACTTTTTCAATTTGTATCAAAAGAAGCTAATTTAGAGAATATGCCATCTCTTTCTCTTTTTTATTTTGATATCCACTGAAGAGAATTATTGACTGAAACGAGAGTTGCCACGACAGCACTCAAAGATCCCCAAAATCTTGGGGAATGACAGCCGAAAGTCACTGCTTCACTTTAGCAGGGTGTGATGTGTTAATGCCATTATGCTGCTGTGCAAGGTTAAGAAAAGAAAACCTGGCTTTTCTGTCCAATTTTGACAATATGTCAGATGCATTTTCTGTGAAAGTCAATTGTTATTTTAATAGTTCTTGACCTGCTGCCTGTTTGCAGATCGTGCTAATTTTGCACATAGAGGTTAACATAGAGCTTAACTCCAAAACCTGTTCCTAAAATGAAGTTACACAGGTGTTTGCTTTTTTTTAGTATTTCCACTCATGGGACAAAAACATCTTTAATGTATCACTGAAAACATGATAATATTTATTCTGTAAAGTTCTACATAGCTTAAGAAACTCCTAGTAAGAGGCTGCACATAGCCTGGTACCAAGTGATGTCTAAACCTAATACATCATGCTCCTTTGCTACACCTGCAGTTCTCAGCTTCCTGTCACTCCACATAGTTTCTAATTCTTTTCTATATGAAGGAATCAGGAAATATGCCATTTTCTATAGGATAATTAGTAACAGTATCAGAAAAAAAAAAGGAGCAACATAATACCTTTGTCTCAAGTAAATAAGCTTTACTGTAAAACATGTTACATAACAACATATAAGCTTGTCTTTCAATACCACACCACCCTGTGGTATTGGATCATCTAAGTCCATTGATCAAGACCGTGAAGTTAAATGGGAGGTTTTCCTCCTACACCGATTTCCAAGTACACTTTAAAGCTTGAGACATAGCAACAAAGCAAAGAAAGAAAAAACAAAAACAACAGCTCCTACGCTAAAAAAGAGTTATTCTCAGTTATCTTTCCTAACCACCTGTACCATGCATGTACCTACCAAAATTTAACTATGGCTAAACTCCTACCTCTGTCTCAAAGAACCTGAGTAAAAAGCAAAGCAAGGTACAAAACTATTTCATTTGTTTCATGCTATTCTTCTTTCCTAACCTTGAATGGCAGATTCATCTTTGAGCAATATGTAAGTATAAAATGTCTTGTTTAGAAAGGCCTGGGTATATAAAGGACACATCAACCATACACCTGGTTTCACAGAAATTAGGCATTTTAGAAAGATTCTAATAGAGCTATGTAAAATTCCTAGAATTGTGTTCAAGTTCTTTGCTAGGAACTAGGTCACAACACTGCTGAGATCACCTCACTTATGAAAAGCTTTATTGCACCAGGATCTGTTAAAGCTCACACATAAAAAAAGAGAAAAGTCGTCTTCTTTAAGAAGAGTCCTTGCACGGTCTGTTGCAGGACTCCTTTTTTCACCTCACTTTTCGTCTCTTAAAATAGAGAAAAAAAATACAGAATTTTTCAAACGTGTGCTTCTAAAGTGGAGATAGTCCCTTGTACCAACACACACCAGCCTTTCATTTGGATGTACGCTTGAAGATACCAACTGAGAAGTTGAAATGATAAAACTCACCAGCTGGTCCTCCAAAATTTCTCATTCAACCCCACCCACACAGAACTCTACACCTAGCACAATGCCAGAATTGTTAATCAGAACTCTCGGAAACAGAATGTGGAGGTTATTTCTAAGAGCAGAAGCTCACCTCAGTATGAATGAGCCAAGTCCAGAAGCAGTAAGCTTGAGCATCCTACACCTGGCCTCTACGTTCGAGCATAAACATACAATCTGCAAAGCCCTGGGCCGAAACAATCTAGGCCTAAATGTACAGAAACACGTCTACAGTGCATGTTACCCACGCTGTGAAAAAGCTCATTTCTCTTTCCAGTCACCAAGCACAACAGGAAAAAAACCCCAACTAAACCCCTGCATTTTGTAACAACATCTGCTCAAGAAAAATAAAAACTGGAAAATTTTTCTATACAGGGTGGCTTAGGACAACTTCTGTTAAAGTCTGACAACACCAGTAATGATCCATATGATCTCCATCCAAACTGAGCTTCACAAGTACTATACTTTCATTCAAGAGATAAAAAATGATCAATCAAGGTTTTCATAATTAGCCTAATGACATCATGGTGATACAACCAAATACCAAAGTAAAATTAACTACAGACTGACCTCCAGACACACTGGCAAGCAAGCCCACTTCTTCATCCTTCTTAATTCAGTTACAGCACTATTTTCTTCAATATTAGCTAAAACTTTTTCTGAGACTAATGCAATTTGAGCCAAAACATGAATGTTTGAAATTCCATTTTGTTTTGCTTCAATCCTACAGAAAAAGGTGCAGGAAAGACAGCATGGGCACTATTTCAACGAGCAAGTTACTGGCATTTATTAAAATACATCCCATGCAATGTTCCTCCTGTTAGCTACAAAATCAAACTAAGCAATAATTCATGACTGGAGAACTATTCTGTTGCCCAATTATTTCTTCACAGATTGGCAGTAAATAAATAAAAACCAAACATCACACAGCTTCTCTCTATATTATCTTCTCTACAGTATAGTGTTTGTAACACCTGGTACGTAGCTAAAGGCTCCCCCTTTATGGCCAAAATTATTATTATAAACAATGCATTTATTCTTGACAGGAGACTGCAAAGGGCTTGAGTGTTATCTTGAACTCACATGTGAATACTGGTTATGAAAGAGGAACCAGTGAGAATCTCGAGTAAATCTCAGACACTATCGTTATACGAAAAATAAATCACCATTATGATCGAACAGACGTGAAAGCTATAAAGACCTGGGGGCGGGATTTTCAAAAACTTTTGTCATTTCAGACCTTCTTGGAGTTTCCCCACAAAGGCTCATGATCGAGTTGTACGAAAATAACACGTAATTTTCAGTTCACCAAAAGATGAACACAAACTGCTGACCCTGCCAAGAGACCATTTTTCCTGGTAAGCGCTGCACCATGGGGGGGAAGGCCGGGAAACGGCAACGCAGCGCCCGCCGCCGTGCCCTGGGGACGCGGGGTCCGTCACCGCGGAGCGGAGGCACGGGGAGGCGAAGGGACGGGAGGCGAAGGGACGGGAGGCGAGGCGGGGCTGGCCCGCCGCGCACCGGGGCAGGTGCGCGTCACCGGCCGGGGACCTGCGGACACCGAGGGGCCGAGCGCAGGTCGCCCCTTTTGCGGCCCGGCCGCCCGCAGCCCGAGGAGCCCGGCGGCCGCCAGAACCGCCGCCCCTCGCCCCCATTCCCCTGGCCTGAGTACGGCCGCCCGGCCCCG
>VZTE01000372.1:102510-129270 GCA_013397775.1 Eulacestoma nigropectus | reverse complement strand
GCGCCCGGGCATGGCGTGGGGCCGCCTGGCGCCCGCAGCGCCCGCGCAGCCCGGCCGGGGCTGCCGCGGGGCTCTTTCCGGCACCTCCGGCACCGTCGCGGCGGCTGGAGGGAGCCTCGTCCTTGCTCGCGTCGGGAGCGCAGTGACGGGGACACGCGTGATCCCCGGTCCGCCGTGCTCCGTGCCTGTCCTGCCCGCGGGCACCGGGCTTCAAACCTCAGAGCCCACACTGCGGGTGGCACTAAGGGCTGCAGGTTAATTTCATGTGTTACAGTCCGCATAAGCTGTCCAGGACCAGTTCGCATAGCATGAGGTTGGACACCTTGAACATACGCCGGGCGAAGAGGTGCCTGGTGTGGTTTCGGTTCGGTGTGAGAACTGCCAGTGCTTTTCCTAACCCTTGGAATCCTGGAGAGGGTCATGAACCATCGAGGGTGAACCATCGGTTTCTCTGCCTGTGCCCCGGACTCCCCACGGGCAGTGAACCACCACAGCGATAAATTTCTGACCGTGGGTCGGAGAAACCCTGAGGGGCTCTAAGGACAGTAGTGGGGTCAGCTGTGCCCACCTCTGCGTTCTCTCCACTATTTAACTTCTGGCATCACAGCTTCTGCTGTGGAGATAAAGTGTTTCTTAGTAAATGAAGCTCCCGATTTCAGTACTGTATTGTTGTTAAGAAATAGATGTAGCTCTGCTGAAGATATTTAAAATGAAAAAACAAAGTGATGGATTTTTAACCTAATGTATGCTAAAGAAATTGGGTTTTAGAAAATATCACCAGAAACTTAATTGTGTGACATTTAATTCTGACAAGATCTTTTATGGGAAATCCCGCTGAATCCATACTCAAAATTAATCCCCTAACTCCATCAACAAATGAACCTTAGTATCAAGAAAGCTTTCTATATTAACATTTCTCCTCTGACTACAGTAAACTAGTAATTCTTAGTACTATCTACCATGTAATTATATACCACAATTTTGACAGCTAAAAGGCCTCAACTAAAATTCAAATGGTGCTCTAGAAAGACCGGGGGGGTGCCTAATTTTTCTTCCCTCTAAAGTGATTTTTGGTCTTCTAAGTGACTATATTGTTTAGACCTTTTATAGCATAGCTGTACTTCCATCTAATTTTAAAATGCCAGTGTCTGTATTATCTGAACACTTCCAAAAACATTTATATATTTATTCTCATAGTATGTGAGTAGGGAACTGATATTCTTGTTCTATGAGTAAAGGAATGAATACGGAATGATTATGATCCAGATGTACAAAGAATTTAGCACACACCTGCTCTGCACATTATGGGTAACACTGATACAGCTGAAGTAAAAAGAAAAATTAACTTGGAGAGTTCAGTGCTGCTGGAACACCTAATGTGGGACAGACAGAACTTTTAAGCATATAAATCCAGAATTCTGATAATTTTAAAAGCCCCGTCAGCTGTCATCTAATGCCGAAGGAGCTGAAATTTCAGAAATGTGTGTTTGAAGCGTTTGGGAGGGGTTTGGACTTTCTGTTCCCTGCACATCTAACTCTGTGCTTGTGCACCTGCCCACAACTTTGTCTTGGCAAGAGGCAGGAGACGGTACACTACAAACGCTCAGTCCAGTTACTGTTCTCAGTGATAACTCTGATCTCTCTCCTAGCTAGATTTAGACAATTCCCCAGTTACGCTGGATTCCTTCCCAAGACGTGCAGTCCTTCAACTGAACTGTAAGAGGAGACCAGGCCCTGAAGTTATGCACTCTAACTGTTGCCTGCTGCCTTTCTTGGACGTGGTTTCGAACGACTTGCCTAAAATCACATATGCTGTGTTCTGCCAAACTCAAAGCTGACCCTTCCACTGCATACCTCTGCTCTTACTGTGGAGCAGAAAGCCATCCACACTCACCGAGAGACAGGAATTACTGTTACAATATCACATTATGCCAGATACTGTTATAGTTGGAAACAGAAATGGTTTTGGTATTAAGCTTCTGCTTCTTGGAAATTAAACAGTGGTTTTGAAAGCTGTTTTCTAATGCCAAGGAGCTTCATCTCTTAATTCAAAGTTTAAAATGTTTTGTTAATAAAGCTTAAAGTGCTCTAAAAAGGGAATAATCATGTGAAATCTCTTTTCAAGGTCTGTCATTTTCTGCTCTTCTGTTACTTTCTGCCACTTCTGCAGGAACCAAGTAGGAAGGTAGTGATCCCAATCTCACATAGTAAGCTGTAAATGCACAGGTTGTTTGAGAGCACTATTTAGAAGGGCAAAAAACTCACCACCTACTTTTTGTAGGTACCACAGCTAATTCTGCATTTAACAAAAAGAAAATGAAAAAAAAAATTTTTTTTTGCTCAGTGTGCTATTAAAACAACCTTTCTCTTTTGTTATGAAACCAATCAATCAGTTCAATAATAATCCAGTCAGAATTGCTGTTCAAACAAGTGATACCTGCTAAGGAAGAAAAACGTAATAATTTAATTTGCAGCTTACCAATATAGCAAAGTATGGAAATCTGTGTCCTCTGCGTGAGATATGGGACATATAGAGACATTTGGTCTTATTACCTAATAAATAGGACCTAGGACCTATTTTAGTTCAGTAATGTTATGGGGTTAGTTTAGCAGTGTAACAATGGTGGCATCCTTCAGGTAAGTAGGACATAGGAGAAAATAACTCCAGGACAGCCATGACGCAAGGAAGAATGTACACATGTAGTATCCATGTATGTTGCGAATTAATAAAGTGAGAATTTATCCTCTGTGTGAATCAACGATTCATTTGCTTGTTAAGATGCACTTTCCCACTGTGCAAGATATGGACAAACTTATTTTATGTGAGGAGCATTTAAAGATATTACTGTCTTTCTTAGTGATGCTAAAGATCAGTCCCAGAAGTTAAAGAAGTGGATGAAAAATATAGAGAATTCAAAAAACTTGAATCATGCTATTTAAGGACTTTGTGTTTTAATGTAGGTGTCTTTGAGTCTGATCCTACTCGGCATTCATTTATTAATGTTAGAGCTTCAGATATTTTCTTACATCAAATTTAAAACTTACCAAAGTGAAAAAAAATCAGGTAAGAAAATAAACTAATACATTTGCTTTAAGAGAATGACTTTGATGGGTAATACATACAGGAGAACATTTTAACATACTTTTAGGGTTTATCACAGCATCACCACAGTAAGAAATGGCAAATAAAAATTTTTTCAGTCATCTTAAAAAATTTGAGGCTTTTTCATATCATTTTGACCAGCAGAAAATATTATCTATTGGAACATACATAGCAAAGTAGTATAATTTTTAATTTTTAAATTCAGCATTAGTATTTACAGTCAATTTAAAATTTCTGACTCCTAAGCTAAAGAACAAGAGGAGACCATAGCCAGAGGATTTTTTTAAACTTAGGCTATAAATCTTCCTGGCTATTGACAATCACAAATGGAGAACATGCCAGAATCGCATCACTCAGCATGCCATGAAAAAAGGCAAGGAGGAGACACTTTTGGAAAGCTGGGGGAAAGAAATATAAATCAAC
The DNA here is from genome assembly GCA_013397775.1 of Eulacestoma nigropectus. Classification (NCBI taxonomy): domain Eukaryota; kingdom Metazoa; phylum Chordata; class Aves; order Passeriformes; genus Eulacestoma; species Eulacestoma nigropectus. The sequence continues at coordinate 125,744 of VZTE01000372.1, read as the reverse complement.
TTGATGAACTGACAAAGTTAGCAATCCTTAAGCAAGTCAAACAACAATTCCTCTATGGCTTGATACTCTAAACCGTACCCTGAGAGCCTTCTGAGACTGATTCTAAAATGGCAGTGAGGTGAACAAACATTACAGATCCAAGTTTCTGATTCCACAGAGTAAAGTAGTGTATGTTTCGAAGTTCCTGTTCACTAGCTGAGTGTACACAAGCTTCAAACTGCTCTCCTAAAGACACCTGTCTTCGTATTTAATTAAGTATTTTTGCAGTCTTAACTGTGCTTGTGGGCATTAAGTAAGTGTAAGAATTCATTAATTGTAGTATGTTGCCGAGGCTTAAATTTGGTCCTAGAAGCTGTTTCCTATAGCTAAAGTGAGCCAATTTGCAGTAAGAAGAAGCCTTTGCCGGGGTCAGGCGGGAGCTGAGGAGGCCAGGGCAGCCCTCTTCCCTCCCGGTGGATGCCAGGAGTGGGGCCAGCGCCGGCGGGAGGTGGCCGGAGCGTGGCCGTGCTAGCGCGGCGCTCCCCGGCAGCCGTGCCGGGTGCGGGAGGGAGCGGTCTGGGCTCACCCACGGCCGTGCTGCCGCAGCTCTCGGCCGAGTTCTGTCCCGCTGCCGCAGCCGTGCCCCGCTCTCCTCAGCAGGGCTCGGCAGGCCGTGCTTGCAGGCGGCAATGCCCCTCTGAGGGCAGAGCAGGAGAAAGAAATGCCTTGCCTGTGTGGCGGCGGGGACGAGCACACAGAAAAGAGGACGAGCAGCGGTGGGAGCTGAGAACGCCCCGCTCCCGGGTCAGCAGACGTGCCAGCTCCCGAGCCGCCAGCTGGGGAGAGACGGAGGGAGGGCTCGGACTGGGGGTCTGCAGCTGTGCATCTCCCATGGATTTCCTTCGAGGATGGCGGGGACACTGCAGGCAGCTGTCAAAGAGGGTCAGATGGTCCGTCCTGCATTTACCTCCCAGCTCCCAGCCCAGTTACTCATCTCCTCATAGCTGCAATAGTGTGTCATATACATTTGGGGTCTTTTTTGACTGACTTGAAATAAATTGTACTGAAGTTAAGGGAATTACAGTACTCTCCCTGGGCTGAAGTCTGCTCTCGGAATGTTTCTTTAACGCTCTCCTGACATCCTGACCATTTAAAAATCTTCTCATTTCTGAACCACATGTCTGCCTCATAAAAAATTCTCCCGTGCTTTCCCCCATCCTTATTTATTAACTTTGTTCCCTTTCTCAATTTCTCTCCTTGTGTTCAGCTACATCTCGTTATTTTTGTAGGTGTTTCTGAGATGATTTTGTCTGGACAACCACTGGATTTGGAGAGGAAATTATCTCTTTGTAGGGCAGCATGTTTTATTAATGGATAAAGTGATTTTTGTTTTTATCCTTAAAAAGAAAGAGCAACCGGTTATTCTACCCACCAAGGCAAAATGATGGTGACAGTTTGTCACTGGTAGATAATCCATTCTTGCTTCAGCAGAGGCAGAAATTACTTCCATGCTGTTCCTTGAGCAAGGCATTACCTCAGACTGAGGAAAATAACCAGATTCTGTATACATGTTTCTCATCAGTATTAAAGATGAGGAAATCATATACAGGAAGCTCATGTAACTTAACTAAACTCCTAAAGCTAAACAAAGGACTGACTCCCCATTTATGCATAATCTAACTATCCACATTAAAAGTCCTTATTCCTGGTTTCAACCATACTGCTATTTAATATTCACACACATTTCTTTTTACATGCTGCTCTCAACATGCACTGCCAGGTGCTCCTGCAGTTTGGGTAGGTTTCTGAGGTGTCAAATTTCAACATTGATTTTTTTTCTAGGTATTCCAGCCCTTTTCCTGCCTTGACTTTTAGAAACTTAGTGGCAATATATACCTCCTTATTTGTCATTTAATCCCTCATTTTCCTTACAAACTGTTCGAGGCTGCTTGGCCAACCTTTATGAGCTTCCACACTGCCAGCTAGCTGCTGTTTTACCAGTCCAACCAATTGTTCACACTCAAGTCATGGGTTACAAAAGTAGAGTCTGTGTCCAAAGAATGGGACATGTCTGGAGGAGCTACAGTGAACACAACCATTGCAGTACTAAAGCACATCAGTATTAATAACAGCCGCCTTAGTTGTGTTTTTATTTTACCAGAGCCATGAGCACAGCAAACACATGAAACAGCTCAGCTGGGAATCAAATGAAATTCATTAAAGGGCCAAGAATGTCTTGACTATGTACCGCTTCTACAAAATTCTGAACTTAGACACTTGCTGGTTCTCTCAATGGTAATCTACTCTTCACTTCATTCAGTTATTCAGCTTGGGGCTTCTTTGTGGAGGCAGAAACAGACTAGAAGAGCAGTAGTAGAACAGGGACACTGCAACAGCAGGTAGTATCCCTCAGGAAGTGCAAACCTCTGTGCTCTGAGCCTGCTCCATGAGATGGCCTGGGGAGTTTCTCCACAGATGCTTTTGATAGCACAGCCTCAGTTGCACCCTGAGCTACCAGGAAGTCTCAAATTAGCTCTCTTTGCTTAGTCTTGGAAGAAAAATTTTGGAGGGGAGGGAGTTTTCTCATGGGTTGGTAATGAAAACAGAGGATTCTGACTTTCCTGGGGTGTCACTAGCTTTGATTTGGGATAGAAACTTTAGTAAATAGTTTATACAATCTCCCCCACCTTGCTACATTCTTGGCAGTGTAGCTGCCAAATGACAGAAATTACATTTTAGAAGCACAAGCCAAGCAAAAAATGCCTCATAATAGTCAAAACTGTGATTCTAATTACCATGACATTGTTACACACTAGAGCTGTTATATAAGATTTAAAAAGAATATACAATACATCATTACAATCTGCATGAGTGAGTGTTAATGGACTGCAGCTCCAGAAAAAAGTTAATCAAAACAAGGCTGTGATTTTGCCTGCAAAGAATATGATTCCATCCATGGAAATTGTTCCTGTTAAAAGTCAGCAGCAGAAGAGTTCCTCTCACTTGGCTGTAAGTGCATATGGTCTAGATGTCTATATACAAGCTATTTATCTCAGGTTCAATTTATACTCAGTGGAGCAAATTATACATTTGTGGGGTACGTCCCATCCTATAGAAGGTATCCAAGGCATAAGTGGAATCACAACCAAATGCAACTCTTTCTTTCCATTAACAGTAAAGGAAATGGAGAAGACTAACTCAGCTGCAGATATCTTCATTGACAATCTATGTGTTTAGTTAGATGAACTATCCCTAGAGGGGTATACCCTGTCCTTCCTTAAGCCTTGCTACAGCCACTGAAAATGAGACAGAAGAAAATGCCTTTAGGAAATCCCTCTCTCTTAGGGAATAGGCTATTAAAGTTCTCAATACAAAGCTCCTGAGCATCTTCTTTCTTCACCTCAGTGATGTTGTTCTTTTCTCTCACTGTTATAAAGAAGTGACATTTGCAAGTTTTTGTACATTTATCAAATGGTGAGTTAAAGAAATTACCATGCCCCTTAGTTTATGCGTATATTCTGCAGTCACCAGACTTGTAAAAGAGTGTCTTAAAAGGAAGTTCTTCACTGGCTTGAAGAGCCACCATGCATTTCCTGTCACGTTTCCCGTGAAATATATGTGTCCTGAACAAGATGATCAGCTTAAAAAAAAGCTATGTAGTCCTGACTAGTGAAAGACATCTTTTGTATCAGTCATAACCATGTTCCATTTGCAGAAAAATTGCAACTCACCAAGTTAAAAAAAAGACAGGAAGGTAATTAAGTGTTGTAAGAGACTGCTTGGGCAAATTATGGAGTCTTTGTCAGTGAAGGGTATTAAGAACAGACAAAATAGGAGTGATTGCATCAGAGGATGGATTTCATGTTTCTATGACTGCCTATATTACTTGATTGAAAAAGAAGACAATAACTTACCTTCTAATATGACAACAGTTGCTTTGCCTTTCACTGTTCACCTCAGCATTACCCATCTTGGATATGTGTAGTTGTAATAAAACCATAAAACACAAACTGTAGCTTTATAATACTCAAGACAAGATACAAGAAGAAATGAGGAGAAACTATATGTAGTCCATTGAAAACAAAACACTGAGTGAACTATTTTCATTTCACACTGAAAGCACATGGGGGCTTGTGGTGTGAGTTACCTGCTGCTCAATGTGAATATGGCAGTGCTGCTGCAGATGGCTGGAGGATGACCCCTGAGGGTCATTCCATGGGTGCTGAAGAAGCTCAGCAGCTGCAAGGCCATGGCTGTCTCTTCCTCTTACACACTTGTTCATGGGAGAAAAAATGGGAAGGGAAGGTAGAAAGCAAAGGGAAAAGTTTGTCGAGGGCATCATTTCTAGGGGGACCATACTTGCACCACATGGAAGATTAGGCAGCAAGGCTGGTGTAAAGAGTTGCCTGTCTTGTCCAGCTGTCATCCTGAGAACACAGCGTATCCTGCATTGTACTGGTACAACTGTTCTCTGGTTTTCAACCAGTCAATACAGACAGGTGAAAATTAACCCTAAAAAAGCTTTAAAAAAGGAGGATCATTTTCTCCAGCTCAGGGATGGCGCTCCAGTCTCTCAGTTAGGTTGAAGGAGCAATACACTGTTGCCATGGTTAGGAGAAAATGGCTAAGGATTTCCTTACACATGGAATGATGAATCCCTGCTGTAGTGGAACTGCAGCTGGATAGTGTAACTATTCTTCTCTTGAACTTTAATTTTATACACACTTCAGTTTTGGAATTATTCTGCATTTTAGTTTTGCTGAGCCTCGTTTGTACATTATTTTAGCATTTAAAAGAAAGCATTTGTTTATTTTTGGCACTGCTGACTGTGGGCTTGTTTAGCTTTCTTTATCACGTATTTTGCCAGTTTAATAAAATTCAGTGTTTGTTGAACAGTTTATTGCTGTAAATGCAATTGCAATGAAACAGAAAGCCTCAAGGCATTACTGAAATATTGCAAACCACCAAGCAATATGTACAAGTCTTTTAGAAATAGTGTTCCATGATCTCAAAATTGAAGGCAGAAAAAGCTCCAATTAAATCAATATTTAATTCAGCAGAAAAATCAATGTTTTATACACTACCAGATTTAGAATTTTTTCAGGGATAACATCTGTCCTACAGATCAGCATCTTCTTCGCTGCAGTATTGCAGCAGTAGGAGCACTTCCAGTTTGCAGAATAGCACAAGTTAGCAGGTGACTTCTTGAAGGGATAACTATGTGTGGCATGAATGTGAGCACGTACATACTCAGAAGTGCCATATGGGCTATATTTATTTGGTGTATATATGCAGAGGAGAAAGACATATATGTGTTGCATTTCATATAATAAAACAGGTGGTGTTGCTTTTTGTAAAACACTTTTTGTCCTTCTCATGCTTTTCTGTGAAGGCAGTAAAAGTAACCAGGAAAAAAATGTGAAGAATTTCAATAACAAAAGGTGCTGTAAGAATGCTATTGACCATAAAGTGGTCCAAAAAAATTTTTAATTATTTTACACTAAAGTTCCAGTGTGACTTTCCTAATTTCCCTAGTCTCTTGAACTGGGACCTCCACTGCCTTTGGGAAGTCCTTTCCAGATTTTCAGATCAGCTAATGAGTTCATCAGTATTCATATGCTATTCTGATAATAAACAAAATTACCTCCAGTTTCCCATATGTTCTAAATAGGTAAAGCAGATCATCATCATATGTGTAGTATTTATAATGTTGGCATTTGAGTGACTGGAAACCATGCCTTCTTGCCTCCAGCTTTCCAAGTGAATTATCCACCACCATTCTGCAACTGTTACAAGATGTAATAGTGTGCACTGGGTGGATGCACTTTGTGCATATTTGGCTTCTTAAGTCCTGGCAGTAGAAGCTAGATGGAATTCCTCAAAATAACAGGAGGCACCTGCACCCTACTGAGAATGTTATTAGTGGGAGAGAATAAAGATCTCAGTTTGTCCAAGGGTCTGTGTGTCTTATCTGCTCCAAACACAGATGTTGCATATCTTGCCAATGCCTCCCAGGCTGATGCTCATAAGCTTTCTCGGTGGTCCTCAGGGCTCTTATGGAACCTCTTATGGCTCACTTACACACTGACTTCTTTGGTGAAAGGACAAATAATGAGTACATTTGTGCCTTCGATTGCCTTACTGCAGTTTGTAAGCCCCATTCTCTGAAAGCCAGACTCCAGTACTTATCACTCAGAGGCTGAAAACTTAGACAAGCATCACAAATCTGTACTAAAACATGCAAGGGGTTTTCAAGAACATATGATAGTCTTGACTGGCTTTCAGATCATGATCGTTTGTTGGCATAAGCTCTCTAATTTGTGTGCTTCATTAATAGAGTGATGGGTAGACTTTTCATGCTGACTGAGGGATAGGAGATCATCTTGGACAATGGATTTTCCAAATGTCTCCCATTTTGTCACTCTGCTGCAGATCTTCTGGCCTGAACATCTTGGAAAATACACCAAAGTCATCCAGCTCTCTGATCATCTGTCTGCCTAACAAACATTTGGTCCACATTCTAAGAAATTATTCTGATGGATCTGTGGTGGTTGCTTCATATCACATGACTGTTTTTTGCTCTTTTATTTACAGCACTTCTGTGAATAGTTTCTTTAAGTTTATACAATCATTTCACATCTATTGTAACAGGAACATTGTCATGGAACTCCCAAAGTGATGAATGGGTTGGGGACTTTTTGTGGTACCACAAGGATCCTTTTGCCTGCTGGCCTACTCATCCAAGGCTTGAAACTCACACTGTACTCATCTTTCAGTTCTACCCTTCTGCCATCTGTCATTGCACATCCATTAATCTTTAACAAGGACTTTTCTGTAGGGTACACCTGCCTTCTCTTAGCTGAGATCTGAAGTTCCTTTTTTTCCTCTTCTCCCAGCTTTCTGAATATCACTATGCCTTTTGTTCTTTCTGATGATCTAAATATCCTGGTGATTTCTACTCAAGATGTGACCATTGACTATCCCCACCATATTTCTTCTCTACTTCTTGATACAGAATCTCCTTTTTCTTCCACCTTTTGTTTCATTTGGTCATGTGATGGCTTACTGTCACCAGTCACTGATCAGTCTTCTGGGTCTTCTCATCAGCTCATGTCTGCAAACCTTATTTTTCCTCTCCTCTTCCATTACATGCCTCTCTCGACTTCATTATGGACTCCAGACATATTTCTGGATATTCTCTTCCTTGGGGCCTATCAGATGACTGGATATGGCATAAATGTCCGTTGAATGCTCAGTGGTTACATTCAACCCACAACCATTTTGTGCAGATAATCCCTTTTTCTCTGCAATTTTCCAGATCTCTTCCACTTCTCTAGCAGCTCCTGTCTTCTCTTCTCGGTCTTACCAGTAAAAAACCCACCACAGCAACCACAAAAACCAGACCCACTGCAACCTTTCCCTCTTTCTGTTGTCTGCCTGCTGTTGTCCTTAATTAAAGGACTCAGATATTGACAATTTTGAAGTTTCCTTGCTTCAAAAGAAATGTTTCCCTATGTAAATAAAATATTTGACAATGCAAATCTAAAAGTTGCAGAACTTTGCTTCCACAAAAACATTAACAGTGATAACCATACTTGTTGAGGATGCTATTGGACCACTGGTAACCTGATTTCATGCCTGTTCTATGGTGAGACCCTGTTATTAAAAGGAAAAGACTTCCATCTACCTAGGTCCACTGAAGTGTCCAACAGAGAGTTTTCCTGCATTAAATCCTGAGGCCAGTTAATGAATCCCCTATGCCTCTATGGCGGTGATCCTATAAGCATCCCAAATATGGCCTGATTAGCTTCTTCATTGCTTACCATGTGTGCACAGCCAGAAATCAAATCTGCTTTCTTTATGCTTCACACTACAGTTTAAGTAGCCCCACTTTATCACAGCCAAGTTACGAGGTGCTGATATAAAGCATTTTAGTATATACTTCCTTGGAAGCTACTTTTAAGAGGATGTATATTACTTCATTTTCTGTAGAGGCTGGTAAGCATGAGAAAGTTTTTCTTAAATTCTGTAACGAGCTACTTTCTATGCTGAAATATATCTGCAAGCATTTCTTTGGTCCTTTTTCACATCTCACTAGTTTTTGGTAAAGGCCAGTAGCACACTGTTAAAGTGAATATTATGCCTTTCCAAAACTGTGTAAGCGTACATCCAACTTCCTTGGAAACTCAAGGGCATAGTTTAACCAGATCTTTTCACACACCCACAACTTTTGTTTTGTGTCCTAAGTAATAAAAAATTAATTACATAATATCATTGTGAGACGATCAAGCAAATACATGACCAAGACCTAACTAGGTTTTAATGAGATTGTGCTGGAAAAATGCATCATTTTTCCTTTAAAGCCAAGGATTACTATTATTATCTATTTTTAACTGAGTATTTCCTCTGGATTTCTTTTTTTATTACTCATTTGTGATTCCATGGAACCCCTATTTTTGGAAAAGGCAGCAATGAATATAAAAATGCATAATGTGTCCTTAAAGGTCAGTAAGCAGAACACTGGTGTTCTGTAAAAATTAACATCTTTGAAGGACGCAAAAAGAAATGTATATGGTAATTCTTAAAAAATTCTGCTTCAGTCATCTCTAGGTCTTAAATTTTAATCTCTTCAGATGATTGTGAGTGGCTATGCATCCAGAATTACCAGGGAACCCAAAAACTTCTCTAAAATAATCAACTGCCTTTGTCTAACAGCAACTTTTCTAAAAAGGACCAAAGAACAAGGGAAGTTAGAATCTCAATATGCACTCCAGATCTCCCTCCAACACAGCTTGATGTCAGCAGCCCTTCCTTGCAGGAACTGCTTGTCTTACAGCTTCTGAAAGCAAGTCACAGATGGAAGCTTTGACTAGGAAGGAAGACAGCTTATGTGCTGAAATTGCTTTCTGTGGAAACCCAAAGAAACTGTGCATATGTCTGTAGGCTAGTTCTGCAGGCAAGAGGGAAATAATGGTGAATATATCCATTTTAACAGCCTCTCTCTAGTGTAAGGAATCATACTGTGTCATTTACACTCATCTCTTGAAGAACTCGCATCATAGAAATGGAAGGGAGAGCTAGTGGCTAGATCACCTCTAACTATAGTAACAAACATCTGGATGTTATGAGATAAGTCTCCACGATACTCCTACAGTAGAGCTGCCTCTAGTGGATGAATCTCAGGACCTGAACTCAAACCCAGATGCCAGTGTGAGAGCTTTCTGGTGAAAACCCCTTGTGGTAAGAATTAAGAGGGTTATTGAAACTTCATGTACTTCTCTAGTAATACAAAAAAGTCCATGGCTGTGGGTGATGCTATTCACACTGTCATATGTTGTATCCTGAAATTCTTAGTGAGTGAAAGAACTGCATTTACCCTGGGTCAGATCTCAGAGGCTGTGGTCTGATGGGGTCAGACATGGTGGCCACATCCAAAGAGCAATGGTCTCTGGCCTATGCCTCTTCCTGAATTACATCCAGGAATTACTTGGGAGATTGCTAGCTAGCCTTGGCACAGCCATCACAGGGACTCTCCTGGCAATTTAACAGTGGAGGAAGTTAATTTCCTGGGAAATGTTTGATTTATTAATCTAGATGTAGTCACTGAATATCGTTTAGAAAAGTGAATGAGACTACCGGCAGATGTGAATTGAGGGATTTGGCAGAGATCAAAGGAATGGAACTCAGATACTGGCCTGTGAATGGCAGAGGATTTATGGCATCCTTGCTTTTATCACACACAGAAGTATATCACACAGAATCACTAGGCTGGAAGAGACCTTCAAGATCACCGAGTCCAACCCATGCCCTAACACCTCAACCTCAACTAAACCATGGCACCAAGCGCCACATCCAATCTCTTTTTAAACACATTCGGGGATGGTGACTCTACCACCTCCCTGGGTAGACCATTCCAGTACTTTATCACTCTTTCAGTAAAAAACTTTTTCCTAATATCCAACCTATATTTTCCTTGGCGCAGCTTAAGACTGTATTTTAGATTATAATGTGGATTTTCGCCACATTGTTTTTTTGAGTATTCATTTTTAATATTTTTTTCTGCCTGCACAAGCATATTATAAATACAAAGGAAAACTTTTCACTTTCATTAAATGTTTTTTCACTATGTTGCTGATCCTACAAGTATTATTTCCACGGTATGCTCATGCTCAATGGGAAGAAAAGTAGAAAAATGTGTCCTTCAATGTTTAGGGGAGTGAATTGGCTATGCTTGCACTCTCAGTTCTCCTAGACGCATCAAGGAGAGCTTTGATTGCAAAAGACAAGCAGAATCTGGACCAGTGCATGTGTAACAAATTATTTAGTCATCAGCACTTTTCTTGGCAAATAGATGGCTGCTAAAAATAATAGTTGTTACTGTCTTCCCCTTAACTGCACAGTAGTTCTACAGTGAGTACCAGACATGCATTTGTAGAGCAATCGAAAGTTTTGGCCACAACATTCTTCTCAAAGGTACCACTGCCAGAAACCCCAGGGACATTAAGTGGAAAGGAGTTTGAACTTATTCCCCTATATGAACTACAACCTATTTCTGAACAAAAAATGTTCAAATGTTGAAAAAAAACTAGCTACTGTGAATCTCACCATATATTAAGTGTTGTGACTGGATCACTTCTGAGACAAGTAGTTCAGGCTTGAAAAAATATATTTTACTTCTGAAAATCAGAGTGAAATAGAAAGTCCTAATTAAGGGAATGTATCATTAGATTTCATTTTACTCAGTGTTTACCTAGGTTTACATTTACTGACAGTTTAGGTAAAATGTTTTGCGATCTCATGACAAACTAGTAAGTAAGCCTCACGAAGTAGTTGATGTTCACCAGTGTATTTAAGAGATCCAAAGGTAATGTATGGGATTTATTTGGTCCTGCATTTACTGGACTTGATCCTACTCAATACATTTAATTTGTATCTCTATAAATTTCAAGAGTTTGCAACACACTGCAGTATATTTTTCCTGTAAATCAGAAGCAAGAGTCAATATGCTAATTCTGCCCAAGTGTTATATTAAGTCATCTGGGTCTCTACAGTGTGCATGTTTTATGTCTCAGACAATTTGCATTCCATGATTTTGTTATGAAGAGAGAACATGGTCTATTTACCAACACGAATAGTTTCCTAGGTGATCCTATGGGTCACATCGTGTTCTGCTGTGATTCTTATGCATAGAGCACAGTTTATGTACTAATAAAATGATGGAATGTTATATGTAGGCATTTGCAGGAAGTTAAAATGAAATATTAACCTGTATTAAAGTGAGCAATGTTTAGATAGAATGTGTGTTTTAATGTCTCAATTCTTCCTGCTACTAAGCAAGACAATTAACATTTTCATAATTGTAAAAATGAAGGAATGTCTGAGTTCCTTAGAAATTACATCTTAGGGTACTAGAGGTGGTTTGTAACTCTTGGTTTGTAATTTGTGTGGATTTACTACTTGTAGTTTTACATATAGGTAATGATAAGAGTTCTTAGCAAACATAACTGAAATGTATAATCAAGGTCAAACTTAATATGCATGGATATTCTACCAGTGCCTTCTTACTGTTCTCATTTTCCATCTTTATTCAATAACACAAATGCCTTTTGTTTCTGCAGGAAAGGATCTGCCCTGAATCCTGATGTCCCATGGATGCCAAAAGAACTTGTACCTAAATGTCTGTAATAACTCTAAGCAAAGTTCTTAAGATTTGTGCCATACATACTTTCATTTTACTTTCCTCTCTTCAGACTATCAAAATGTCCTCATTTTTTTCCTTCTCTGGTTGAGAGGCATCACGTTTTACTTTTCTGAAGGTGAAAAAATATTGTGTTGAAGTAATTTTAAGCAGAGAAAAAGTTTTTTTGTTCTGTTAGGGAGTTCTAACTGAACCTCTTTAATCACAGCTATGAGAAAACTTGGCTGAAGTTTGAAAACTGAGATGCCACTGCTAAATTGACTAGACAGCTATAATGGTTACATTTGACTGAAAAAACGCTTCTGAAAATACCACTGGACATCTGTCAAGAAGCAGCTCCTCACTCATGATCTCACATAGGAAATGGGAAGGACATACATTATTTATCTGCTGAGTTTGATAAAGCCAAGTGAGTTTGAAAAAGTGATTGTATAAAGAAGACTGCAAGTGCCTTGTTGCTATGTTCAGAACAAAGTTGTCCCCAAAACTGTTGCCTTATCCCAAGGAGGGGAAACTCCTGTATGAGCTAAGTACAGTTAGTCAGATGTTAGACTACTCAGTGTGCATTTAAAAGGTCAGTATGCAGAAGAAGCAGTCTGGTTAGAATATCGCCTTGGCCTCGTTCTGCCTGTGCACTCTGGGAAAGCAATGTACACAGCACACAGGGAAACAAACACATCCCACAAAATCTACACTGCGGGGAGGGAGCGGGCATGCCTTCTTTGCAGGTGCGGTTGTTCCATATTTGCAATGCACTTTTGCAATATTTCACTCATAGGGAGCAGATTTACTTGATTTTTTTTTTGTGTGTGTGTGTGTGACATTTTTTCATATCATTTTGAACTCTACAGGCCACTAATTTACCGTAGAAATTCCGTATCACAATTACTGTGTGCAGCTAACAGTTCCATTTCCCAAAATTAACTAGCCAGTGATGCAACCAGTAGGTCCCAGCCAAAGAAGACACTATCACAGGTACAATACAATCAGAAGACTTTACTCTGACCCTTGAAAATCTTGAAGAGTTGTGCCAATCTATTTTATAATGATGAGTTTGTAAAAACCTTTGGCCCATGAAAAGCAAAGGTTTCATATGTTATTTTCACTGTTATTTTATGTTATTTTTATTGGAAATTACTATGAACTTGTGACTGCCCTGTGCTTAATGTATATGTGCTTAGCTGAACATAGCAGTCCATCAAAGGAAAAAACACCACTGCAGTCAGAGCAACATTCACCATCTAGAAGGCACAGCTCAATCGCTGGGAAACCGCAAAGGTAAACCCTCCATGCGTTCCACAGCTGTTGTTCTGCAGGAAATGAGTACATCTTGTGGGTACTACGAATTATAAAGATAAACTTGGACAACCACAAAAAAGCATTAATAATGAAAGGCAGCCTGACTCCTGTTTTGTTTTCCTTTTGAAGGTACACAGCTCACTGTCTGTGTCAGTGTTATGTAACCACAAATTGCCTTCTCATCTTCTGCAAGCTGCATTGCTGTCAAATGATAGTGATGACCCAGCCACAAGATGTCAGGGGAAGAGAAAAACCAGACTACTAAAAGTGACACAGTCAATACTCCTTTCCTGTTACAAATTCCACATTAAATCTAAGTAATTATTTGGCTGCAGTGATACTTAGTCTACAGGACAATGCATTTACAGGCATTTAGGAGCAGCAGTTTACAATAATGCTGGCATATGGGTTTGATATCTTGTGTTGTTAAAACAAATCAGCAAGTCTAGACTGTAATTTGCTGAAGCAATTTATGGTTATTTTGTGGGGTTTTTTCTCTAAGTAGAGGTGAATATATTTGACTGTCTTAAGAGGAAGGATGGTAGTGCACATTCTTTTGATTTTAACTGTAAGACTGATCTGAAACCCAAGTATTAACATCCTGATTTTCATACCACATCAAAAACTGATCTAAATTATTAGTGCTTTATTCCACTATGATATTCAAATATTTTGGAGACTGCTGATTAATCATGAAAAAACACTACTGCAGCCATTTCTTCACAAATTAGTAAATTGAAACTGTCAATACAGCAAGTCAGTAGCAGAGCAGGGAGCAAGGACCCATGCGGGAAACCCTCAGCTGCCTTAAATTGTTACTGAAGTCATCAAAGTGTAGCAGCTGCAAGTAGTTGATGGTTCCCCTTAGCTTTTCACTCCTGGGCTCCTGCTCCACTAGCAAGGCAAAACAAATGCTTTCTCTATTTCTGGAAACAATGCAACATTGCTTTATGCCAGACTTGACACCACTTTTCTTCTAGGTGAGCAAGTACTTGCAGGTAATTTTCTCACACTATTTTTGGACCTTATTACAGATCTTATGTGGCTTCAAAATCTGTATAACACAAGAAGACTCTGCTTATTCTGCTTAGACATGATTGTGTTTCTGAAAAATGTAACATAATATACAGATAAATAAAAAAACATCAACTAACAAAAAAAAATCCCCCAGGCTTTTGAGAGCTAAGAAATACTTTCCCAGTGGGAGTTTGATTTCCCTGTGCCTTTGAGCCAGAGAAACAAGTCCCCAGTCCCACATGGCTGGTGCCAGGCTCTCTGCTGTGGTACACTCTGATACCAAGTTTCCACACAGACGAAACTGTTCCCAGATAAGAGACTCAGAGGGGCTCTGGAATTTGCAGTGAACCTTACAGAGCTGCCTCCCACCTGTCTGTCCACAGCTGGCTGTCTTCCAAAAAGAGGGCCTCCTCAGACACCATGGACTACAGCTTCAGGGCTCTCACCAGCAAATGAGCATACTTAGCACTGACAGAATGGAAAATGGATTTATGTGGACTAGTCATTAGGTGACTATTAAACAGAGAAAAATTTAGGTCGTATCTTTGTTGTAATGTTTTGTAAAAAAACCCCAGGAATTTAGCCAACAGAGACTTTTTCCTTTGCACGGACTGCTATGCTTTCCAAAGCTAATCCGTTATGATACTGAAGTTCTTCATGGACATGATGGAGTCTTGTACTTTCTTATTTTTTTTTATTTTTTTAAATGCTTATGTACATGTATATGAATCACATTCTAACAGCATAATGTTTAGATAATTGTTTTGATTTACTACACTTGTCATACTGACAGACTTTGAAAAAACAAATGCATTTAGTGTTTCTAGAAATCATCAGATTTTGAATTCACAAGTACGCCTTTTTGTTAAGAAGGTAGAACGTCCATCATCTTCTGTTAGTACAAAGTGGCACAACTCCAGTGAAGGAAGTGATTTGCTACACTACCCTGTTTTCGTTAAAAGTAGAGGTATGTTATGAAAGAAATAACTGTATAAAACTCATTGCTTGTTGACCTTAACCAATATCCAAGATCCTAGATGTTCCTCTCACCTTTTCCAGTGGCTCCTCATTTCTGTGCTCCAGACAGCATAAATACATCGTTTTGTGGTAGAAGATGGAAGAGTTGCTTTTTTACAGAACACTACATGAGGATTTCGTAGTGTTGTACAAATGAAAGAGTTGCTGTTTTACAGAGCACTGCATGAGGGTCTCACAGCATTGTGTGGAGCATAACTAATTGAGCCTTTAAACCTTCCAGGACTTGGGAGAAAGAAATTGGACTGGACTTCTGTTCCAAATAGACTGCAGTTTGTAACAAGCCACCTCATTCAAATTATTTCTCTTCTGACATTATTACACTTTGGGCTGTGTTTGGTTTTATTTTGTGTTGCCCATATGGAGTGCAATTTCTCTGTAACTTAATCCCTAAAACAGTTCTAAGAAAGGATCCTCCCTTGTATAAGAGATGTGCATGTTTATCAAAGTTATTAAGAAGCAGACTTGAGATTCTACAGGTTGACACTTAGAATTCACTAAATAGGTAAAAAAGCTTGTTTGGATGATCTAAAAAGGCTGTAGAAAAAGGCATGAAACTATGTGGTTGTATTGAGGCAATCTACAAGTATTAGCTGAATATCTATCCCCTAATTGTTCAGAGAGATGTGTCAGGTTATTAAATTGACAATCATTAGTGAAAAATCTTCTGGGGCTCACCCTGGTGTTTGTAGGAGGCCTCTGCCCATGTAAGATGTTTTTGAAATTTCCATGTGCCATTCCAGGATGTGTGTCATGGCCTCTTCTGAGAAGAATGAAGTCATTTGGCCTTTGGCCTCATGACTTCCAGCACACTCCAGGAAAGGACTTTCTCACCAGGAGCCATAGCCTGCAATGTCTTCTTTTTCAGTTACCCTCCTAGCTGTGCCAGAGTATATTAACCCTTACTAAGCACAGATACTGCCATGCCTACGCTAGAGAAATCTTTGGAAAGGCTTATTGCAGTATCAGTGTCAGTATCTGTTGTAACAGGGAACCCCAGCAGGAGTGATTTCAGTCTCTCCAGTAAATAGTTCATGCACAGAATCTGATTTACTCTTTTGCCTTTCAACAGCTTTTCTCTGACACACCAAGTTTTAAAGTGGTATAAAAATCAGTGAAATAAAAAGTCCCTGCAGTCAAATCAGATGTAATCCTCTCATACTCCTTTTCTCCTATGACTTCTGTCAACAGTTTTCTCTTCAGTGCAGGATGACAGTATTGGAATGCGACTGTGACACCACAACCACTGACAGTCTGATCGGACCGAAGCTGTTACTGTCACGGACAGGGTAGATCTAGGCTCAGCCGGGAAATGCATTTAACCCCCTTGAGCCCTGTGCCAGATGGGAAAGTAAAATGAGTCTTTCAGATCACCTTAGTGTCCTCCCAGAGAGCACTCACATTTCTGTGTATTTGACAATCACTGTATCTGGCAAGCAGCCATGTATTTAAGCAAGTATTTCTAACTAGACCCTTGACTCTTACCCTTATATTAAAGGGAGAAAGGTATTAGATTTATGAATATGTTCAGATGAATATTCTACCCTGTGTTTTTTTCCATAATTCTAAATATTTCTGACAGCATCTTTCATGACCTCCTGTCCAAAGGTTTTTTCAAACTCTTAACATCAAGAAAATAGGAGAGGTCTCAGGTGTCATCTTTTTCCAGCTTCTCTGCTGAACCATGTTGAAGATGAAAGAGAATTTATTTTCTAAGAATTTGAACAACTAGCTAATACAAAACCAGAAATACTGATTAAGGAGCATCCCCATGTAACACAGGACTTTGTTATTATTTCACTTTTGCTTATTAGTGTGCAAAATTGCCACTGTAAAACAGAGCATTTGCATCTAGCTTTACATTCTGTTTTAAGTGGCGCCAATGTAAATGCAGAGCACCTATATTGAATTGGATTTCTTCCTGATTTTCACCAGTGTGAAAACATGATTGGCCTGTTCTTTTTGTCAGAGCCCTTACCTTTCATCTGGAAATTCAGCCATTTCTCCAGATGAAATGACGTTTGACTAATGACAGGAAACCACTGTAAAAAGCCAGCATATAATGTACCCCATACAATACACATAGCAATCAGTCAAGACTAAGGGATTATGGCAACTCTACAATTTATCACTGCTTAAAACCCATTTAAAGCTTTTGTCAGGGGAGAAAAAGGAGAAAGAATCTAAATTTTTCACAGTAGGCCTAACTAAGAAAACAATTCATTGCAAGAAGATGTTTTAAAGCACTTTTCTGAGTGTATGCTAATTTCATCTGCTGCTGTTGTTCATCCCTGTCCTGAATTTTTGGGATAAGGAGTCTTCTGGCCATGGATCTCGGCTGAGAACAGCCTTCTCTCTCTCTTCTCACAAACCACACCATAAGACCATCAGCTGCAGCACAACTTTCTTAGACAGTTGTCTTCTTAAAACACTTTTCTTCAGAGTAAATACAACCAGCAATCATAAGGTAACAATCCCCATTTGCAGCTGTAACGAAACAGTGGACCCTGGAACCAAGCGTTTTGTGGGAAACAACCAGACCTTCCTGGGCGCTGCAGCCACATTAGGCTGTACTGAGCCATAAACCAGCCTGCCCACTCCAAAGTTCATATTAAGCAATATTGGAAACTGGTCAATGAGTTATTCTTAACCTACTGCTGTGGCAGTCACAAGAATATTGCTGGAGAAAAGAACATCTAGCAGAAGAGCTGGAACCCATGATATAAGACATCTTTATTCCTCCTCTATGAATATGCTTTTTCATCTGCTCTTAGACTTGATATGAACTGCCTGATAAGTTGATGGTCGGTCTTTCTCTTGAGAGTAGCATTTTCCTTGTACCTATGAGCTTCACTAGGAAACCTTCACTCTACCCACCGCTGCCCACTAGAGCCACGGTGAGTTGCTCAGGTCCATGGGCAGCTCCTGCACCTCCAGCTTAGGGTCTGGCTCCACAAATGGTGATTCCAGAGCTTGCTTTGCCAAATCTCCATTCCTGGCCTCAGTTTCTGCCCTATGGAGAACTTGGATGAGTTCAAGTACATTAAGATGTATTGCACGTCCTGCTGCGTGGTAGGCACACAGCAAAGAGACAACAGGGGAAGGCAAAGGGGAGATGGCTGTGCCATGCCTTGCAGACTTTGTAGATAAAAAGTATCAACAGATCAACTCAGGCATTTTTATTTCATTCTGTGGTTATAAAACAAGATACTATTTGAATTCTTTGGCAGGTTCTATAAGCCTGACTGAGAAAGGCAGTCACTGGGCCTCTTAGGGCGAGTTCTGTGTTATTCTGGTACTCACCAAAGTAATTTTGGGTTGAAGAAGGGTAGACCAGCCAGCTGGCTTCTGGTTGACACCAGAAGAGCAATGAGGGGGAGAAGGACAACAGACTGAAAGCAGATTACACACAACACATAAGAATGATGAAGCAGGAGGACGAGAGAGAGCTGTGTGAGTGCCTGCTCTCTGGAGGACTTTAAACAGTGGTATGATCACCTTCAGATTTTTGGTTCATGTTTTCATGACCTCAACCTAACAAGCAGTTTTTAATTTACATAATGCAAGACTTGCAGAGTATTCAGCGAGGTGTCCCAGGATTCACCCTACGGTATCTGTATAAAGATGACATAAGTGCAGCTCTTCAACAGTCTCTTGCTGAATCTCTCTTCTTCAACTGTCTCTTGGTAAGTTTGGCTAATCAGCTCTGCACGGGAGGAGCTAGGCCATACCCAGATGCCAAATAGAAATAAACTCCTCTATGGAGATTGATTTTGCTCGTATACATGTAGGAATAACACAGAAACATAGCAAACACCCTACAAAGAAGCCTCCTGACTCTTTGTATTGGAAGTTACTCCTGCTCAGTAGCAAAAGCTACATTAGACCAATTCCCTTGTTTGCTTCCACTTCTGCTGAGAGGCTGTTTCAGAACTTCACATGGTTAATGATAAATGTCTTTCTTCAGATACATAACAAACAAGCTAGGCTATCACAATGTTCATATTTTGACCAATGTGGTAAGTTTCTGGGAAGGCAGGAAGAAGCTGATTTTAGTAGATGACTGAAGAAATAATCCTACGTAGGATACAATTTTTGCAATTGGTATTGAAGAAATAAACATAATCTGATACCAGAACCAAGAGAAAAGGAGTTCATAACAATGCCAAAATTACAAAAAGAGGAAGAAGATAGTTTTGGGACAGTCAGTCCTTGCCGTGAGTACTTCAGTTGAGTTGGTAAACAGAAAAGAGTGCCATTGATCTGGTTTACTCTTCCATCAATCCATTAGATGTTTCTGCAGTACTGTTTGTTCCTTTAATTTGGTATTGCCACTTGTATGTCTTGTGAAATACCATTTGAATGCCAGGGCAGCTGAGATTTTGACACACACTGTTGATAGCTGTTTTGAAACTACAAATATGATGTATACTACATCTGGTGAGGCTGGAGAGGAAAAATACAGTGGAAAAGCACAATTCCTCTTTTGGAGCTGCTGGGAAGGGTTTACAATATCTAAGTCCTTTATTCAGTAAAGTGACTCTTTAATGGCCTACCCACAGAGATAGTCTTTTATAATCAGAACCAAAGATTGATTTGAGTATTTCTGCAAAGCTGGTTCGTTCTTTCTAACTAGGAAAATTGACACAGAACATGAAAGATGAGACATGCTTAAATGAGTGTGTAAGTTGTATCAGTGAATCAATAAATTATCTAAAAATATTTTTTTATTAATTTTCATGACATGGCTATGGCTATGCCAAGCAAGGCATCATGTAAACTCAAGTTTAATGAAGTCTCATACCTATGACTCTGTGGCAGAAGTGGCAGCTGACCTCCTGGAGCCTGCTATGAATAATCGAGGGATTTGCCAGTGTCAGGCTAAGGTTGTAGATGTTACCAAGTGTCTTTTTACGAGAGAAGTGGAGCTAAGTTACTTCAATATTTTCTCAATTTTCTTTTCCTAACAGTAGCTTTCACTTTCTGTAAAATCACTCTGTGGCTGATATTCAAATCCTTTGAATATGTAATTTTCCCAAGACTAAAGTCAAGTTGTTTTGTTATTTCCTTAATACAGTTGATTAGACTGAGTGTAGAGCTCAGTTAAGACCATCTCATGATAGAGATTGCTTGGGGAAAATGAGTATATCAACAGCAACACTAGTATTTTATTTCAGAGGGAGAAAGTCTTTCTATCAATATTTCACATTTCTGTGTACTGCATTGATTTGGGTAGGATTTCACCCCCATCATCTGAACACTTACATTTTGTACTACTACGTGCTACAGAGCCTTCAACATGAGTTTTAGTTCTCTCAGGCTGTCCTAGGTTCTACTGAATTGTTTAAAATATGACATGAGTGGAAGCTTATTTTATGACCACTTGTTCTTAGTTGGCTGATTCTGGCAAGGATTCCTGCATTTCTATGATACAATCCCACTGGCTTCAAATGAAAATACAGCCTTGAAACTGGAAGTGAAGCATGAGCACAATGCTATGCTTGAACGAGAATATGAGCATGAGCACAATGCATTGGTGCAGCCACAGAATGAAGCATTCAATAGGAATCACCACTTCAATTACAATCATGAAGACAAGTCTGGATTTTCTGTAATAACCATCACCAAAGCTTCTCAGCACATCCGTAGTGCATCCCTAACTGCCTTTATCAATTGTTCTGTTCTTCCTTCCAGGCCCTGTGAAGCTTCACTCTCCTGGGCACTGATGTACCAATGCTGGAGAAGAAAGGGCCATCTTGATGCCTTGCCAGATCCTCTGCTGAAAAGGGGATTTGTGGAACTGGGCATAGTTGGGGAACACTCCATTGGGCCTTGAATAATGTGGTACAGTGAGGTCAAACTCTTGTTGTATGGCACAATACACCCTTGAAGAAGGACATAGTGTGGACATGACTGATCCTCAGCTCCCCGCTGACCCCACTTCTGCTCCAGAAACATATCCAGTATTCAAGGCTGGCACTCAGTTAATTGGAAGCACTGTGTCTCCAAAAGCCAGAAAGATGAAAACATTTTGGAAAAAAACAAGGAAATGCCAATAACCAGAGCAGTCACCTTCCCAGCCAATCCTGTCACCTCCTTATACATTATAAAATACCCAGGATACTTCTATTTTAGGAGGAACATTCTGGATTAAGAAATAGAAGCCAGAAATATTTGGAAAGTACTACTCCCAGGATTAAGAGTTGCAGGTGGAAGGCCTGCATTTACAAAAATGCATCACTCCTTGAATGCTACATGTGCAGAAAAACTTGGGCCCCTTTAGGTTTTAAATATGCAAGTGTACAAAGTGAATTTCTACTTTGCTCTGGAATTAAGCAATATTGATTGTGGTTTTATAATGGCATTAAAAATTGAAGATTTCCTGTAACCATAAGAATATACTGTTTTTATGTGACACAAATGTGTGAATTAAGATGTTTTCACTGGACAGGACATGAAATCTTTCATAAAGGATCATCCTTTTCCCAGAACAAAAATGGCAACAGATCAAGTTTAGAAAAACAACTTGCCAAGCCCCTTACCTCCCACTCCACTTCTTTAAGACACACTGCATCTTCATTAATTAGACTTCAATTTCTTGAGATTGATAGTATTACCATTATAGCAATTCTCCAGTCATCCATAAAGCTTCCTATGAAATCTAGATTCAACTTGACTAGTAAAAGTAAACAAAACATATCTTAAAAATTAGAAGAAAATGAGACAGATAACCTATACTTTTTGGCTGCCATTTCAGGATAGTATAGGCAATGTCATGAGTTCTCTGACTCACTATTTAATTTGTTTTTATTTAACTTATTTTGTAGAATCACAAAATATGCCATGGAGTCTTTGGCTTTGATTTTGCAACAGCAACTGCCTGAGTAGATCCTTATGGAGTCTCCTTCCTGAATGGAGCTTAGATATTGTAAATTTATCCCAGTCATCCCTAAAGAGAAATTGGACTTTTTCACTGTCTGCAGTCAAACCTCAGCACCTCCAGATGTAGCACGCATCGCAGTCTTCACTTCAAAACAGCTGTCAAGAGTGTGTGCCAGACTTTCAGCTGTCATGCCATACTGTCAGGATCCCACATGACATACAAATGGCAAAATATAATTAAATTATGGTACATGATACGAGAAGAAAAATGCAAGTTACAAAATGGTAATGGTCATGCTCACTGGCTTTGCAAAATTCAAAATTTCTGTGCTGGAGTGAGTTTAATACCAGACAGTTCTAAAAATCATGAGGTCAAGATGTAGCTGCATTTGTTGAGAGAAGAGGAGTAACTCTGCTTAAAGTATTTTTAAGAAAGGTGTCCTAAAAGTCATCTGGACAAAATACCCCTTCCATTATTGTGGAATAATTGTTATTTATTGTGCATATAAAGCTCTTTTGTTCAGGAGTGATGAAGTATAGTGTGTAACTTGCAACCTCCACATTGTGGTGTAGAAAAACCCTCTGAAATTGCATTTACATAGAATTTGGAATGATTTCATCAATTACTAGCACTCTTCCTCAGTATAAGCAGACTTTTAGTTAGTAGTGTATTTGACAAGGCAGATCAAGCTGACAACGTTCATTAGTCAGACATAAAACCATTGTAAACATCTTCCAAACCAGAAGGTTAGTCTCAAGAAACAAGACTCTGCTGTTGGCAGGTTCAAAGATAGTTTTTCAACTTTATACAACAGTTCATCTGTGCCATTATAAATGACTGAGAAAGTAATACACTGAAATACATACTATGGCCTGACACTGAAAGAGGCCAAAGAATGAGGAAAATTTAGATGATTCTGATGAAGCAGTTTTATTTGTTGAATGCTGTGTCACCAGAAGCAAACGTATTGCACTGAAATTCAGGTAAATACTTCTGCACTGGATTTTGAAGTAAACATCATCATAAAAATGGGCATGCAAGAAATAAATTGTGAGAATTACTTAATTGAATATCTATACGAAAAAGCATTTCATTTTGTGTAAATCCACTGTATGTTATTCGTTATAGAGTATTAAATGGAGAAAAGCCCTCTCAGAGGACTCTCTAGACATTTCTTTTATATAAGATCAAGTCAGGCAAGATGATGTAGCAGTCCATTGTGACAATAACGTTTATAAATCTAGGAAAATTCTTAAATAAAATATAAATCCAAAGATGGTCTAGTAGTTCTAGGTCTTTGAGCTTTAACATCCTCCCCCCACC
>VZTE01000372.1:55680-102465 GCA_013397775.1 Eulacestoma nigropectus | reverse complement strand
TCTCAAAGCAGTCAAGGTCTTTATTTCAGATCTTCTTGTATATTTAAGCACACTGGTGGCACTGGTTGTCTACTATGGCAGTGGTCTAAGTATTTAAGCTTCTCATACACTCTTTGCAAAATTAAATAGAATGTTTAAAATAAAGTATCAGACAATCAAAGTCTTCACGTTTATATTTCAAATGAATACTGTATAGATTTTTCTCTACCCCCTCATCATAAAACATATATGTTATCTTAAAAACTTTGCCCTTGTCCTTATAGCCTGACAGCACCTTCCAGTACCTGACAGGAGTGTACAAGAGAGCTGGAGAGGGACTTTTTAGAAGAACATGTAGTGAAAAGACAAGAGGGAATGACTTTAAGCTGAAAGAGAGTAGATTTAGCTGATGAAGTAAGAAGAAATTCTTTGCTGTGAGAGTGGTGAGGCACTGGTACAGGTTGCCCAGAGAAGTTGTGGTTGTCCCATCCCTGGCATCATTGAAGGTCAGGCTGGATGGGGCTCTGAGCAACCAGGTCAAAGTTGTCTCTGCCTATGGAAAGGAGGTGGAACTAGATGATCTTTAATATTCCTTCCAACCCAAACCATCCTACAATTCTATGATTCTATGAAATAAAAACCCAATATACTCCTGATAGATATAATACCCTGCCAGGTTATCTCTGAGCAACAAGATAATTTGATTATTGGAGTATTTTAGGTGTGCTGACAGTAAATTTAGACACTACCACTCATTATATTATTTGTTCCTTGTTAATGTAGCCTGTCCTTTTATTCCTGCCAAATAACACTCATCTACTTCATCTAAATGAGGATCTTACATGTCCCAATTAACTACTATTTCTTGCCATCACTTCAATAATATATCGCTCTTTCAATATTTCAATTTTTATTGAGCATTACTCATATTGGTCAAGGAATTATGAATAGGTCTTCCTAACAAAAAAGCAACCTTTTTATTATAGGTCACCTAAAACTAACAATGTAGTTGCAGGCTAGGTTTGCCTTTTTTTCTATTTCTGAAAGATTGTAGTGACTACATAGAGCTAATACAAAGTTTGGGCGTTTGTATGTGTTTTTTAATTAATTCAGGGAATATTCTGAAGTAGTAAGAAAATGTGTATGTTCAGATGCTACTAATGAATATCAGTTTGAGAATTTACATAAAGAGATGGACTAAACTACTTTTCTTTTGCTATATCTCCTCTTAACAGCAACAGGAAACATTCAAAGACAATTGTATTTACTTGTCTGTTGTATACCAATTTCACAGACCCAAAGAATTATGTTTAAGTGAGCTGCCAAACCTCATTTGTTGCCAGCATGAGCACTCCCAGTTTATCACCAGCTGACCTGCTGCTGCAATTCTAATACCCACTTTCTTGCTCTGCACTCATATTTCCTTATGAACAAGATTCTGCAGTCATTTCAATGTATCCCCTTTTCCAGGGGTTAAAACATGACTGGAAAAGTCTGTAGCCTACAAAGCCAAAGTTAATATTCACCTGAATGTCTACCTGTGCTCATAATCTCCATAAGGCATTGGAATCACTACGTTTTATGAGTATCTGTATCTAAACTTACAACATTCACTGTAGCCTGACACTATCCCAA
The DNA here is from genome assembly GCA_013397775.1 of Eulacestoma nigropectus. Classification (NCBI taxonomy): domain Eukaryota; kingdom Metazoa; phylum Chordata; class Aves; order Passeriformes; genus Eulacestoma; species Eulacestoma nigropectus. The sequence continues at coordinate 100,851 of VZTE01000372.1, read as the reverse complement.
TTGGTTTCCAGCAGAATTCATGCCAGTGGGCACAGTCTGGATCTGATTTGGAGGACGGCAATGGAAATAGGGATCGTTAAAAACACTCCATTATCATATGCTCTGGTAGTTGGCTACAGTGCAGTTCTACAAACATGATTTAGTACAGATGTTTCATTTAAACTCTAGGTTTATAAAGGTACACATTTTTTTGGTTTACTCTGATTATAACCACAGTCTACTCCTCCCCAGTAATCAACTGCTAGAATTTGTCAAATGTTGTCATTTAATATGTGGGTCACTTCCAGTGCTGTGTTTGTTGCATGGAATGCTCCACTTCCATAGAAACAGATGTTTTAACTTAACAGCAAAAAGAGCTAAACAAGTGCATGTGAAGGCGCAGCGCAAATAATGTGTTTCATTTCTGTTATTTATAGCTGTCCACAGCTATTATAATTTTTTTATTTAAAAATTATTAAATCAATTACAAGAAGTTTATTTGCGGATACTGCCGAGAATGATGCATGCTAGGCAACTGCTTCTGGGAAAAGTGTCTTCTTCTAGGCCATTGCAGAGGCGTTTCAAAGAAGTCAACACATTTCTGAAAGACTACAGTATAACAGGGTCTACACACTAGGCTTCAAAGTATATGCAGAAGAAAAACATCCTCTTTAGATCTCCCAGCCCTTCTGGCAGATTATGTCAGGCATAAGGGCAGTGGAGCTGATACAGACTTAACTCCTCAGCATGTCTGAAGAGGGTGTCTTGCCCTCTTTAGAACAGCTGAGATGGTGGTTAGAAGGAAGAGTCAGGGGAGGGGGCTCTCTCTGCAAAAAGGCTGAGCTGAGAAGAAGGGTTTCTTCCTTCTTTCAGTTTTATTTGACTGAAATACATCCCACCTAAACTAGCAATTACAGTTGTATGAAAAACTGCTAATAGTCTTATCTAAAATGAAAGGGGGAAATACTTTTCGAAACACAGAACTATTTACACATGCCACAATGAAGTAACAAGTCAGCCATCTATGAAATTCTTTGCTATTTTAAATCCTACCTGACTAGTTTCAGGTCATTAGAGGAGCCACTGATTTTTATAACAAAAGTAATGTTTGAAAGCAAGCCATGCTGCATAGTTTCCAAAGCACAAAGACAGAATAATTCGTAACAGTGCTGTAACATTCCTCATCCAGGGGCAGATCACGTAAAGAGAGAGCTGCATGCACCCAAGGTAAGGGCTTATACCGTCTAACAATTTCCCAAACAAACCCAGTAATTTCTACACCTGAGACATGGGCAAGCCTGAAAGTACAGCCCAGGTTAATTCAAAGGTTCACTGTGTTCGTTTTGACGCCCACCCAAATGCCCTGGACATGTACTCCACCCGCTATGCCAGGTTTTCAGTGCAGTAGTCAGAGCCAGGCCAGATGAGAGAAATCTGTGTTTGGAAAGCCTCAGCAAATGTGGGACACAAAAGCAGTAAACAAATCAATGGGATGCCAGACCAAATGTGTTTCACATTTGTGAAAATAACGAAGTTGAGTCAGGAAGAAAGGTTTATGTGTCTTCTCCTCATACAATCCTTCCCAAGGTACTTTCTTTCAATCCCCCCAAGATTAAACCCAGCCCAGACAGCAGCAATATTTGTGAGTACGCAGCATCAACCAAATGCATTGCAAAGCCACTGACAGCTCCATGTGGCTTGGCATGAAGCACGGCTCAAAGGGGTGAGCAGGTGTTTGCTCCCACAGTCTTCCTCGGCACAGGGATGTGCCACCACACGGCACTGTTGGAAGGAGGTGTCAGTGCCTCACCTGCCACTTACCCAAGCTCAGGAGCCAGGCTGGCAACTTCTTCCCACACAGCTTTCAAATCTCTGCCCCTGCCATGAATTCCTCTAAGGGAAAATCTCTGGATCATTTCTTGAGCCACAAGAAAGACCCTGTGACACCTGCCTCTGTTTGTGCCAGGGATGGAAAGCCTTTTCAAATGTCTTTTTGAGGGACTTGTGAAATCACGGGAATCAGCTCACCTCTCCTAAATAGATTAGACAGTATCTGCTAGCTCCACAGTTTGGTGTCTGGTAGCTATGCTGCAGCAGGCAGAGGCAGTGTGGGACAGAACGGTTGTTCAACATCAACTTTGTATTAAACATTAAATGAAAAAAAATAAATTACTGAAAGATTTGTTCAAAGTTTCTACTAATTCATTTTTCTATTAAAATCTTGACATGCCTAAAAATCACTCACAGCTATTAATTAAAACAGTTCTTTGCCACATCCTTAATGAGGAATGGGAATTTTTGAAAGCTGGGTAATCTGGAAGGCTTTTACAGCTCTTTTCAGTGTATTCAAACTAAGTATTTAATGTTCACATATAGTAAGTGAGCACAGTCCAACCCAACGCTACAATAAAGAAAAAAAATGTCGACTGATGGCTTTAAAACCTGTAATTTAGACAAAAATAAGAAAGTCAGCATGACTGGCAGCAGACCAATATGAAGATATCTTGAATTAATGTATTTTATTTTAAGGATTATGGGTATTTTATTTATTCAGTTAACTCAGCCTTTTTCCCTGACAGCAATTTTCTACTGAGAAAGTGCTATAAAATTCTTTTGAATTAATTTTTGTCTTAGGAGAAATAAGTCAATTTATGGCACAATTTACATGAACGAGGCTAGTCATTTAATTCCTTTAAATTTAGAATTTCACTGTCCACCTGAACCAGGTACTATTTTTAATCTTTGTTGCATGACATAACCTTTATAAAGTGGGTGGAAGGGCCTCACTAATTTACTGGGACTTTCATCCATTTAGAAACCTGGTTAAATAAAGATGTATTACACTAGCACTGGATAAGCAGATTAAAGGAATACTAGGGCATTATGTATTATTCTTGGTTTCTTAACTAATAAAACCATTATCTTCCTATACATACATATATATTTAAAAAAAAAAAGTGATCTTCATATTTAATGTATGTTCTCCTCTTGAACAAATGAACCAAAAAAACATATTGCAATAAAACTCAATTGGTTTGGTAGATCTCAAAATCCAGAATCCTTTTATGCATCAGCTATGCGCAATTGTGCCTGCACATTGTAGTCACATAAATCTTTCTTCCCTGATATGGTTATTTGCCACAGAATGAAAGTCTGGAACAAGGATTTGAGGATCCAACTTGAAATATCAGTAAGAAAAAGGTCTTACTCTGTGGTGTTAAGTGTGGCCTTTTCCTTCTTTTCTTTCTATCACACCTATTTGATGTTCTTTCGCTAAGTAATCCGCTGGACAAACCTAAAAAACACAGAAACAGTCATAACAAAGATACAGATTGTTTTCTGTACCTGGCACCATAGCCATGTGCCTTCTACCAAGTATTTCCATGTTCTTCAACTCCCTTATTTGCTGCAAAAATTAATGAAGAAAATATTCTCCTGGAGAAATCCTAGCATGTTTGGGAATTTTTGTGCTGAACATCCCGGGGCTCAAGAGAACCTTTTGCCATCTTGCCTTCTCCATGGGATTCCTTTCACTCCTCTAATGTGTGTGCCCATGGATATCTAAAAAAAGTAAACAAAAAAAATGCAGGATGAACAGTAAAATCAGGTGAAGTCCCAGATGTCTTCAAATTCTTGAGGTTTGTTTTTTTTTTTTCAGGTGTTCTAGCTTTCTCAAGTGAAAGGTTTGTGTTCCGGGAAAACACATTTGTCTCAGCACCACAGCCCCTTCTAGCAATGCTCCTAAACCCCAAATCCTCACTCAACATGCAGCAATGCCAAATTTGGTAGTGCTGCAGTTGCTTTGATGGGAAGATCAAGCAGTTAATTCACAAGAGACAGAGGTAAGTTGACCTTCTGTAAACTGCCTAACAAGACCGGGGGGAAAGCACTTTTTTCCAATTTCTATCTAGAATCTGAAAAATGAATTTGTCTGTTAAAACTCACACAAAAGTAAATGCTGTTTGCTGACACCAGCATATCTAGGAAAACTCAACTGGACAAAAATCCATAAAATCTGTAATTACAATCATTTGCTTTCATGCTAGACAGCTGTCATTTAGAGGGTTTCAAGACAGTATTTTGTGATGTTTTATTTGGTATTTTATTTTACATTATTTTATTAAGCCTTATTAAAAGCAGAAGAATTACTTTACATTTTCAGAATCCTTAAAGATATCATCATCAAGTTCACATAAAGTTTTCACTGAAACATCTTTTATCTCCTTCTTAAGCCAAAAGACCTTGTCTTTGATAATGAAACAGCTGGGCATATCGATATTGCATTTGCATAATGCATATTATGATTACTATACGTAAATAAAGCAAAAGTAAAAAATTCAGAAAAATTAAAATTAATATAATACAATGCAAGAATTATGTTCATAATTTACATTAAATTTTACAATACCTTCAATATCTTTTATCACAATGAAATTTAAAGGAAGTATTTAGGTATAATCCAAAGCAACATTTTAATAAAAAAATATTTCTGTGAAAAATTTCTACTCCCTTGCATAAGTAGTAACTAGGAAATAAGTCTTATCTATTAGTCACAGATTTAGGAGACAGAAACATCTATTTCTCCTTTATTATTTATCTGGAAATATGAATTCCTGTAAATTGAAATTATTCACTTTTGCTTCCTGCAAAATTGTATAAAATGATAAAATGCATAAAAATGAAAAATACTGTAGCCTAAAACTGAAGGAGATATTTCAACTTCATTCAACTTTTTTCCTGAATTATAAAATCTGGAATTTCTGGGGCTTGTGAGATATTCAGAAACACAAGGGTGTTTTTTTTGTTTTTTTGGGGTTTTTTTGTTTGTTTGTTTGTTTTGTTTTGTTTTGTTTTGTTTTGTTTTTTGTTGTTTTGTTTTGTTGTTTGTTTTTTGGGGTTTGTTTTTGGGTTTTTGTTTTTTCCCAGGGAAACTCTTTTTACCTGTTTGGAGTACAATGACAACTCAAAATTCCATTTGGAGATTCCAAAACACCAGTTTCCACAGCTGGAAAATTAAATCTCTAACTTTCATTTGATGGAACTTTGGGTTCCACCCCACTGAGGTAGAGACCTCAGTGCCATTCACTCATCTCCGTGTCTCATTTTACAGAGGTGTGATGAAACATTGATTTTTTTTTTTTTTTGGTGCATTTTAGCTTAGTATACATGTGTTCAGGTATAAATCTGATCCTCGTTTCACTTCCATGGCTGCAGAGAAACATTTGGCCTTTTAAGGAGTGAACTAAATGCTTCTCTCACCCCACTTTTTGATCTGACCACTTGTGATTACACCTGCAATCTTTCAGTCTCACACTAAACCTTCCAGCACAGCACATCCCACAAGCCAGCATGTTCCCCTGGCTGGACTTGCAGCTGCAGGACACAGAGCAATTCAAAATGGTTTTGAGTCAATGGCACCTTGTGACACATCACCAGTAAGAGGTATGAACTTCTCTGGAGTTACTCTGTGGGCAATACTTGGAAGGACATTCAGAGCTCCTTTCTACAGGCAGCTCACACCATTTGAGTCCATGCTCCACACAAGTTCTGCTCAGAATTTTCCATGTAAAGTACCTTACCCATGCAAAATGCCTTGTTGCAGTCCTCCACCAACAAAATCAGAACAGCTGAATTGCTGTGGGTTTTACTCATATATATCATCTCCTCTATGGTAAATCCATTCTGGCCACATCCTTTTCATGATGATGACAAGGGGGCTGGGATTCCTGACAGCAGGAATTGTCTGGGCTGCAGTCAGTCACCAACTACAAAACTCCTTCTTGCACCCGGAATTAAACTGGGAACAAAGCCACATCCAGGAACATGTATATTTTCCCACCTGCTTTATCTCTAGTGCAGTTGTATCAATGAGCTTCTGTTTCCTATTTGAAATCAGTTTCCTTAACACACAGTTCCTATCCTATAGATATCCTGGCACCATATGCTTAGGATTTTCCTAAACTCAGTAAGTTTTAGATAAGATCAAATTAGGCATGAGTCAGAAGTTCTTCATGCTCACCACAGAGCTGATTTCCACTCTGCATTTTTCCATGATAAAAACCCAGTTGGTTTATTTTTGCAGACTCACAGGACATCTACAGGAATCAAGGCTTTGGAGGGTGAGGAGACAGCAGCATCCCAGCTCACCTGTCAACAGTACAGTGGAAAGAGAGACAGGAAAATGGCTCCTGCTGGGAAAACAGAAACGCTACAGTCTCACTTTGTTCATTATGGAAACATGGCCACTGTTTTTCCATCTTTGAAAAACAGAAAGACAAATCAAAAATATTATTATTTGTCCTGACAGTTATAGTGACTTCTAAACTTGAAAAGTGGCCCACTAAGGCATTCTGGCCTCACAGGTTTTTTTTAATTCCTATACAAAAATGCTTTCTGCACATGAGTTTGGAGCAACTGAAAGGCTGCAGATAAAGACAATTTCCAAAAAGTTGGTTCCAATGTCTGCCTCCTGTTTTTCAGGTTTGAGGGAGTCAGTCCATTGGCTAGTGGCCCCTGTGCAGATCACAGGTTTTGCTTGTTTTCACAGTTCATCGCATGCAATATCCAGTTAAATTCCCTGGCAGATTCAGAACTCCTTTGGAGAGGTCAGCAGGGAAAGTCATCTTTGTGCCAGCAAGGCACTGCCTGACCTACACTACAGTTAATGGCCTTTTGTTAAATTCAGTAGCTGCCTCAAGAGTTCAGAAGAGAAATATGAGGCTGTGATTTAATGAAGTAATTTGATTACATAGAAATCAATCCCCTGCTAGAATTTGATAACTGCAGCAAAAATTCCTGCCAGATTTGACATAACTTCTACTTAAATCATTCCACGAGCTTGTGCTTAAGCACTTTGTTAAATAAAGACATAAGCAGAGGAAGACAGTGCCTTTGCGTGCTCTTTGGGATAACAATCTGAAATGCTTCTAATTGAGTTTGCAGCTTCTTACATCTTTTATATAATTTCCTAAATCAGAACAATCATCTGCAGAAAAAGAGAAACGATGGAAATTTCTCAAGCTGAAAAGTGTTTCAAAGCTGAATTTTTCTTGAACGTGATTCTGAAGTTGTATATTACAATTAAATTAGGTTTAGATATTTTAGGCTGTAAGGAGTCAAACTTACCAGTGTGCTTAGCACACTACTCCTGGAATGCTTGTAGTCTCCAATTTTTTTTTTGTTACTTAATCATATGTATGTGGGGGAAACCCTTTGCATATTTTAAGTTCTATCTCTTCTTTAAGATGTCAACATTTCGGTGGGGAAGAAGGTTGTTTTAAGAATGGGAGATAATATAAAAGCACAATTTCCTTTCATCAGACTTGTCTCTCTATCTCACTCTTCTGCTCCTAGCTCTGCATCTAAACCTCCACATCTTGGAATAAACGTTTACAAGACACAGTACTTGGATTTTTCTTGTGGGTGTGCAGAGTCAGCCCAGGAGCTGGGATTTAATGATGCCCATAGGTTTAATGCAGAGATGGATACATTTCACCGGAAATAAAAGATAGGAGCAAACCTGGTTATCTGCATATTCCTTTGTATACCACTGGCTTGTCTCGGTTCAGTAGATGGAAGCACACATATTTAGATTAAGACCTGCAATATAGTATTGGGTAAAAAACTTGTAAAATACTTTGAGTGTGTAACATCTTCTTCATTTTTTTTCATTCAAGCTAAAAAAACCCTCTTCTATAACGCAGTGCTGATGGAAAGGTGTGTTCTGAGTGAGACATGGTGTTTCCAAGCAAGCTCCCACATTCCAACAGCGTTTTTTGGTGGTCTAAGTACAGAAGATTAATTTCCTTGGAGAGTCACAGGTTATCACACTTGGGCCCAGCCTCCTGAGGTGCAGCTCAGTGGTGCTTCCCCTCAGTCTTGCCAGGAAGAAGGGGCTTTGCATGCAAAGACTGAGGCACCATGAGATGCTGAAGCACAGCAGCTCGTCCTCACAGCAGCTCGTCCTCAGTGGAGAGCAGCTTGCAGCAGAGCTGCCGGAGAGCTGATCACACCTTCTTTTAAACATGGTGCATAATAATGTTGTTTTTCATGAAATCATGAACTATTAAATCTGCGTGACATATAGATGAGAGAAGAATTGTTCACAGGCCTGCTGTAATTTATGAACATGTGGCACACAGATGTTACATGAGATTTTTCTTCCCTTTACTTTTGAAAATTTGGATTACATTTTCTCTCCTTCTCTCTAGTGTTCAAACTCTGTGTTTGATGCTTTATTAGATGTCTCAGCAGGGTAAATGGATGATTAATAATTGTTGATGACAGATATTTGGTTTCTATAGGCTGTGGAGTGAAAGATAAATATGATGGGAACAGTCGTACCTATGTATGATAACTAAGCCTCTTTTAGACTGTGCTAGGGTTACCCATGATTTATGGGGATGTCACCACTGACCCTAGATAGAGAAAACCTCCTAAATTTCTCTTATTGTAATCAGCACTTTTTCTTCAGGTATCAGGAGGAAAATACCCTCAAAAAAAAAAAAAAAAGGACAAAGAAAGAAAGAAAAACTTAACTTTTTCAGGGTTGGGAGATATTCCAAAGAACACCCAGTTCCTGATAGTACTAAAATGAGAGCTTTCTTCAGAGCAATACATGCTCTGTGCTGCCATCTCTCAATTAACCCTTGAGAACAAACCATCAAAACAAGACCATAATGTGTGTGTGTGCTGGGATCCAGGGCTGCACTCCAGGCTCACCTCAGACTCTAGTCCCCACTTCACTGTTAAAAAGGAAAATCAAACAGTCAGTTCTGAATCCCTCCTGAGCCAAGATGAGCCATGCTGTCCTGATCTGGATCCTGGAGAGTCATATACAGAGGTAAGGTTTTGCTTCAAGACCATTTCTTTTGTAATGAGAAGCATCTGGCCACAGCAACTTAAATCCAATTTCCAGTGTTTTAAATTCAAGGAAAAGATTTTAATGGATTAGGTAGGTGGATTGACAGGAATAACTCAAAGCAGTTGGCTAGCTGAAAGCCTTACCTCATTTCTATGTTGATCATATACAAAATCCTCATTTGCAGAAATACATCACTTCTGTTTCTTTGGGTTGTATTTATTGGAGAAAGAAAGAAACAAACAAACAAAAAACCTTAACAATTTTATTAGGAGCTCTTGCTAATTTCTTTAGGTCTTCTAAAAAAACACATAAATGTTGTCAATGTAATATTAATTTGTTTCTAATATCAACTCCTGATAACTGCAGAACCCTGAACAGAACTGGAAATCTTATAGGCAAAAAGTATGCCAGACAGGGACATAGATGAAGGAGAAGAAAGGTTGAAACACAACCAAGTGAAGTCAGCTATTTCAGTTGAAAAAAAGGAAATTTGCCTTACAAGTATATAACTATAATAGTACTACATGTGCCAGAAAAATTTCGATCTATTAAGCATTATTCTATAATAAAAGTAATTTTTGATCTACAACCAGCTACTTATGACAATTTCCTCATGTAAAACTTTTGCTCACCCCCTCCCCCCCGGCCCCAAACCCAACTTTCTGGAAATTTAATTCCTTCTGAAGTTAAATAGCTTAAAGACTACTATAAACTTCCCTGACTCCTAATGTTACTGCAGAATGATGGAAACTCTGCTTTTCTGCACCTTTCTTCTCAGCTCCATGAAATTTTCATGAGTTAAATTTGCATGTAGAAAGAGAATGACTCCTACTCACATCTGGTAATTAGTCTGGGAGATGTATTGATATAAAAGATAATCTGATTAAGGACCACAGTTGAACTCTATCCCTCCTAATTAATCATTATGCATGTTGATAAACGCCTCATCTGAATTTTGTTTCTAGAGTACATGGCCTGTCAAAGGTTTTTTAAAAAAGGTTAGAAAGTCTGCTTTCTGTTAGTGGAGAAAATAGCAATCATGTTAAGGTTTGCCCCTTCTACTGTTGCTTTGAGTCCCAAGCCCACCTACACCTGGAAACCTAAGGCAAGACTGGCAGGAAGCAAAGTTAATTTGAAGGGACAGGGAGGGACTGTGTGCTGTGAGCGGCTCAAATACTCTGCACTGCATACCAGCCTCCTCCTTCTCCAAGACTTCAGAAAAAATAGCAAATTTATATTCTATCTGCCACTTCGATCTGAGCTGTTGGCAAAGTATTCCTCTAGAACAATATAAATTAACAAAATCAATAGAAAACTCCCCTTAATTGTAATTGGGTTTGGAGCAACTTATCTTAGACATTACTAAATTAGCTTTGATTTTGATCACCACTTAATTGTGGACAAAAGCAATGGAAAACTTACAAATAGGGAATATGTGCCAAATGTTCCTCTGACCCATTAGGGCTAGTGGTTTCGTTACAAAGCCCCACTCCTTCATGCTGAAGCAAAGCAACAGCTCTCAGCTGCTGAAGCACACAAAGGAGCCTGAGGTGCAGCTCCACTCACAAGGCTGGCAGGAGGTACCATGGAGACACCCAAAACTGCTGAATTTCTGTAGAAACTCTGAGAAAAACAAGCAGAAAAATCTTTTAGGCTAAAAACAGGATATAAAGCTCTTTTAACCTGTTCTCACTTGCTGCTGAGGATTGGGAGAAGCCCTAAAGCCCTGACAGTGTGTTGCCCTTGTGCTGCAGAGGCTACACAGAGGGTCTCTCCAATTGGCTGAAGCAGCTCCTTTGCAGCCTTTCTTGATGATGGTAAAGTCCTTGACATCAAGGATCTGCGATAGTCATTGTTATTATACCAAGTTTGAACCAGTGCCTCCAGAGCTGAGATCGCTGTTCGTTTCAGCTACGCAGGCAATATTCTTCAGCTCTGCTGCTAGCAGACTGTATTTCATCTCTGCCCTCCACCTGGCACAAAGAAGGATTGACAGAGAATTACCCAGGGGGATAGATTTTTTTTTTCCACTTGGAAAAAAAAATTATTCTGTATGGATGGGAACAAGTATGTTTTAATTCAGAGATGTTTCCCTCTGGAGCAAAACTCTTGCTTGATAGCTTGAAGCAGGATGTGCCTCTGCATGTTTCCAGGCCAAAGAGGAGGAGTTACCCAACCCAACAGTCCTCCAGCTGTTTCATAGTGCTGGATCATGCATGTCGGGTTCAACAGCAGGGACAAAGGGACAAGACTTTTTGAGTTTCTCCACCTTCCAAAAAATGCTCAGACTGGCACATTCTCAAACATACAGAATAATAACCTCCTACTGTCTGAGCAGACCTTAACCTAAGGTCTGTCTGAGCAGACCTTAACTTATTTTAGGATTATCAGTAGTTTTCAAACCAGTGAAAAACTGGGGAGACAGCTGCCTTTGTATTTTGATGGTTCTTAAATTTTCATGCCAGCCACAAGACATTTATCTGGACTTCTTTGATAAAGCCTTTGATACAGACCCCCTTGACATCCTTCTCTCTAAACTGGAGAGATTTGAATGTGATGAGTAGACTGTTAGATGAATAAGTTGTTGGACAGTCACATCTGGAGGGTAGTGGTCAATGTCTCAGAGTCCTGATGGACATCAGTGACAAATGGTGTCCTTCAAGGTTCAGTATCAGAACAGGTGTTATTTAATATCTTCATTAATGACATAAAGGATTGAGTGCACCCTCAGCAAATTTGCAGATGACACCAAGCCGAGTTGTGTAGGTGACACACCTGAAGGACGGGATCCATCCAGAGGGACCTGGACAAGATCGAGAAGTGGCCCATGGGAATCTCATGAGGTTTAACAAGATCAAGTGCTGGTGCTGCACATGGGTTGGGGCAACCTGTGGTGTCAATCCAGGGTGAGAGATGAACAGATTGAGAGCAGCCCTGTTGAGAAGGATCTGAGGGTTCTGGTGGATGAGAGGCTGGACACAACCCAGCAATGTGTGCTTGCTGCCCAGAAAGGCAAACATCTTGAATCAAAAGCAGTGTGAACAGCAGGGCCAGGGAGGGGATTCTGCTCCTCTCTTCTGTCCTCCCACCTGGAAAACCCACCTGTAGAGCTGCATCCAGTCCTGGTACCTCAACACAAGAAAGGCATGGACCTGTCAGAGCAAGTCCAGAGGAGGCCACCAAGTTGATGAGAGGAATGGAACACCTCTCCTATGATGAAAGGCTGAGAGCATTGGGCTTGTTCAGTCTGGAAAGGAGAAGGCTTTGAGTGACCTACTTGCAGCCTTCCAGTATCTGAAGAGAGCCTACAAGAAGGTTGGAGAGGGAGTTTTACAAGAGCAGGTAGTGACAGGACAATGGGAATGGCTTCAAACTGAAAGACAGTATGTTTAGATTAGATATTAGGAAAAAAGTCTCTACTGTGAGGGTGATGAGGCACTGGAACAGGTTGCTCAGAGAAGCTGTGGATGTCCCATCTCTGGAATCATTCAAGACCAAGCTGGATGGAGCTCTGAGAAACCTGGTCTTATGTCCATGAGAAAGGTGTCCATGCCCACAGAAGGGGGTGGAACTAGATGGTCTTTAAGATCCCTTCCAACTCAGGTGATTCCATGATTCTGTAAAGGCTGAGATGGATGTTCGCATTAATTCTAAGACAGTGGTGTTGAGGTTAATGAATAAGTAGATTGGACAGCTTTGTAGTTTGACCATGTATGATGGCTCCTGTGGTGGTCTGGAAATCACTTACAACCTCTGAATTACATTATCTTACAGATTAGTCATAGGCCTTACTTTATAGCCAACAGTCTATATATATACGTTCTATCTTATAGACTAGTTCTGTAGGACAAATGTCCTGGAGAAAGGTACTGGCAGGAGTTCATTTTATACTGGATGTCCAAGTTAGCCATTCAGTGTGCAACACAGATGTGCACAGGAATATATTTCTGCCATTCCACACATTGCTGTAAATCCCATGTCCAAGAGCTGACTGACTCTGGAAATGTGAACTTTTACAACACACAGTAACAATATGCCAGTATTCAAAATACTGACAACTTGCCCCAAATGGAATCTTGTTCTCTTTTCTGGTTTTCTCTCTGCACTGCTCAGGCAGTGTAGTTCTCCCAGATAGATCAAGACAAAGGATAGAACATTTTTTTCTGTAGAGGCTGACAGATAGAAGGACGATGATTAGGATAAAGCTATAATAGTCAAAAGAGTTAAAATGTCTTTCTTTGATACATTTCAAATATGCTGCCCTGTGCTGATGAGATGAAAAAGAGGACAAACTTTCCCGTTTCCCTAGTGGATCTGATTTGGGTGTAAAAATGAAGCTCTAAAAAAGTTTAACTGGTTACAGCTGGGTCCTACACAGCCTACAAAGGACTAGTTCCTCTTAGGCAGATTAGAGCAATGTAAATTCTTCTTATGTCTTGACATTGGCAAGTACTCAGAGTCTCTACCACTGCGAAAATTTGTGAAGGTCACTACAAGAGCATGTAACAGAGAAAAGAAGGATTCTCTTAGGAGAATTTACAGACTTACAAAATATGGTAGTAACTAGATGTGCATAAGAGTAGACTTCATCAGGAAAGTATAGAGGACCATATCCCATAGGTTATTAAAAAGTGGACAGGGCAAAGTAATGGAATATATACTGTTTTGAACAATTTTTCATTAGAAGCTGGAAGGACATGGTGAACTATTAAATAATTTTACGTATCATGCATGTCTTTTACTGCTTTTGAAAACAGCCTAGGTTGCCAGAAAGATCCTTGCTGTGGGACAGTAGCCTCACATTTATAATAGCCTCACATTTTATAACAGATCACAAAGAAACAGTCAATGGGAACCCTTTAAAAATTCATCTTTGACAAAAATTTGTAGGTTGAAACATGCTGCTTTTGTTTTATCTTTCATAAGCCAGTATGAATCCAACATGTAACTTTTAATGGCAGGCACGTTGTGCGTAACTGGAGCAGTTTCACGTAAATATGTGAACATATTTAAACAAACAATCTAAGGCAGGCTTACCACAGTGACTGAAAAAAATGAAAATCAATAAAATCCCAAGTTAAACTGGTGTGTGCTTATGCAATATACACCTACTGGGACTTAGTTTAAAAGTGTTTTGAAATATTTATTTCTCTGATATTTATTTTAATGGAAACTTTCCCAGCTGCTGATGGCAGATATCATAAGCTTGTGGTGATAAGAAAAACGGCAAATTTTCTGTTCCCGTGGAATGTCTTGTTTTAGATGCATAGAAAGAAATACCATATTGTAAAGCTGGACTGGAAGCCTGTCACTGAAATGAAAATATGGGAGAAATTTAATTGTTTCCATTATTCCTTATTCGAGTTAAACAAATCTACCCAGACATGTAACCCGTGAAAACCTGACAAGGCTGCAGATGTTAAGAATTTAAACAGTTTGTGGTTCTCTTGATAGCAAACCTTATTAAATGTGAACCGGTATGGTTTATGCAAACATACAAGATACAAAATAGTAGGATCTTTTAACTGTGATAGCAGCTTCCAAATATAATCTGTAAATATTTAACCAGGAACAAAAGGTACTGGTTTTTACAGCATTTCATTAAAAACAAACCCAATAACCTAGTACACTCAATTATAGAATAGTGCTAGCAATCACTGCTGCTCCATCCAGTACTTTTTCATAATGTCTGTTACTTTCTCCCATTTTGTGATTGCCCTGAATTTCTCCTCTTATTTTATCAAAACCAGGCCTGAATCAGTTTAGTTTATTTCTTTCTTCAGACCAGAGAAGAAAAGGTAGTATAATTCCTACTAAATCTTGGAATACGTTTTTTGTACTAGCAAGTATTTTCTTTTTCTAAAAATACAACATTTATCCAATGTTAAAGCTTGTTGTAAAATAGAAACTGAACTGGCAACACTGACTAAAACCACATAGCCAAGCCAATTCCTTTGCATCTGCTTTTATTTCTTGGACTTCTTCAACCTTCCTCAGATTTCAGCTCCATGTACCAAGTAAGCAAGAATTTTGCAAAGGATGAAGCTATCAACCTGCAGGAACAGGCAGAGTTCATCGGGAAAGTTCCTGGCACAGCACCAACAAGAAGTCCCTGTGTGCAGACAGCTACAGCACATGAATCACAGTTTACTTCCACAGTTATTGTTTGACTAGTATTGCTAACTAGTAGCCAGTCTATTTCTGATACTGTCACACTATCTCAGTGACAAGCAGCATGTTATGGACTTTGTGTCTGGATGATCTTTTCTTTGTGCCTGAGGAAAGAGTGGTCTTTGGAAAGGAGGTAAAACTGAACCCAGTGACCTGAAGGCACGAGAAGGAGGTGTACCAACTCCAGAGCTAACCATGATTGGCTGGCTGAGCAGAGGCAGCTGAAAAAGAGCTCTGCCACAAGCATGGCAGTCCCATAACATTGGGAACATCGTTACCAAGGGAAGAGGGGTGATCATGGCAGGCACATTGTGGAGACTTGTCTGTGAAGCAGAGGGAAGATTTAGATCTGAGACAGAATTCCTCCTTAAGTCAGCAGTGCATGTACTCATCACGCTCAACATACCAGGACATAAATCCTTTAGCCACCTCATAGAAAACCAGAAAAAGATTTTTCCAAGCAACTGCATTTCAGATATTAACTTTAGGCTCTTGCTTTTCTGCTTTGTTCTTCTCCAGTCAGTAATACAAAGAAATGTAGAAAAACCAAGGAGAGAAATACGAGCAGCTGAAAAAGAAAAGTGCTGTCATGATTGTACAATAGGTTACTGGTATTTACAAAATTCTTTGTATTCAGATTCAATATTTTCCATATGAAGATCATCACTTAGTATTAATGCTGAAGTTGTAAGGAGGATAGGGCCCCTCTTCCAATAAGTAATTTGCAGATACAAGTAGTAAAGTAAAGTAAAATCCCTGCCCTGAGGAGCTTGGAAATAATATCCTGCTTGTATAAGTTGAAATAGAAATGTGTTTATTTTTACTACAGTAAGTACTTAACACACAATAACTAAACCAAAACTATTATTTCAAAAGGATTTAGAATAATATTTTAATTATCTCAATGTTTATAGAATTGAAAAAGCAGGAACTACTAATAATGACAGTCTCAAATATTTGTATTTTTTCTTTGGAAAATCCAGAGACTGGTATAATGATATGCACTTGTAAAAAATAAAGCAGTTGGACAGATCAGCTCCTCCATTACAAGATTTGGCCTAGAGGGGTGCAAGCAAACCAGCATTCTCTTCAGGGCAATTTACACCTATCGATCTCCAGAAATTTATATTGTTGAGGAACTTTGGGAGTTTTACTATGCCAAGTCAGAAAACACTGCAAGTTATTTATGAGGCCAGCAAAGAAAATGTAACCACATAAAAGAGTATATAATATTTTATTCAGATTATGTAGGAATACAGAATATAAAAAGTAACATGGAAAAAGAGAAAGTATCCAGAAATAAGTATTGTGGGAACTCACATACTCTTCTCAGATAATTTTTATCAATATGAATGCTGAGAAGCATCCATCCTTCATTGTCTGTCAAGACAGACTACATGCGGCTCTGGGGAAATGTTATCACATTGTCTGGTTCTCTTATTCACAGAATATCTGTGACATTCACAGAATGAGGACCTACAGGTTTGTTCTTAAGTTACTACCTCCCCCTCCCTGCCACCCCCCTTAACACAGACTAGCATGAATAAAGCACATTGAGGAAGAAATTCAAGACAAGTGCATGTTTGTTGAAAAAAAAAAGGGAAAAAAAAAAAAAGTGTTATTTCATAGAATCATTTAGGCTGAGAAAGATCTTCAAGATTGTATATACAGACTGGGGAATGAGACTGAAAAGCAGTGCCACAGAAAGGGACCTTGGGGTTCTGGCCAATGGCAAGCTGAACATGAGTCAGCATTGCCCAGGCAGCCAGGAAGGCCAGCTGTGTCCTGGGGGGCATCAGGCACAGCATTGCCAGCTGGGCAAGGGAGAGGGTTGTTCTGCTCTGCTCTGCATTGGGGCGGCCTCACCTTGAATATTGTGTGCAGTTCTGGGTGCCACAATAAAAGACAGATATAAAAATATTAGAGAGTCCAAAGGAGGATAATAAAGATGGTGAAGGGCCTTGAGGGGAAGCCGTGTGAGGAGTGTCTAAGGTCACTTGGTCTGTTCAGCCCGGAGAAGAGATGATACCTCATCGAAGTCCACAACTTCCTTGTGAGGACAAGAGGGGGGCGGACACTGATCTCTTCTCTGTGGTGATCCAGGACAGGACCAGAGGGAATAGTCTGAAGTTGTGTCAGGAGATGTTTAGGTTGGATATTAGAAAAAGGTTCTTCACCCAGAGGGTGGCTGGGCACTGGAACAGCTTCCCAGGGAAGTGGTCACAGCACCAAGCTTGACAGAGTTCAAGAAGTGTTTGGACAATGCTCTTGTGCACAAGGTGTGACTCTTGGGGATGGTGCTATGCAGGGAGCTGGACTCGATGATCCCTATGAGCTCCTTTCAACTCAGCATGTTCTGGGATTCTGTGATTCCAAACTTTGACCAGTCACCATTTTGTCAACTAGACCATAGCACTTCATGCCACAACCAGTTCTTTCTTGAACACCTCCGGGGATGGTGACTCCACCATGCCCTTGTGCAGCCCATTCCAATGCTTGACAACCTTTTACATGAAAAAATTCTTCCTGCTGTCCAACCTGAATCTCCCCTGGCACTGCTTGAGGCCATTTCCTCTTGTCTTGTTGCCTGGGAGAAGAGGAAAATATTTGGAAAATGCTGCAGCATGGACAGCACAGAACAGTGAGTGTGAGATGAGTATGAAGTAGAGGCAGGACCATCCCCATGAAGGGAGGTACTGGCCTCCCCAGAAGTGGTCTTTGGGCTCCCTCTTTTCCTTGCTGTACTCCTCTACTGTTGCGAGCAGTACTAGTCTTGCATGCACAGTATTTGCTCCCTTGCCTGTTGTCCAGGGCCTTTGCTGGATCACCCATCCTATGGAGAAGCTCCAGCAAAGACACCATAAAAGACCTAAAAGAAAAAGAGGAAAAGACCCAGAAGAGAAAGGAGTACAGAAATGAGAGGAAATCACTGTTTTAATCTACACCACATGTACAACATGGCTGAGCTACAAGCTCTAGGGAGTCATAACTCTGAATGTCCTGACTTATGTGTGTTTAAAATCTGAACTGTTGCATTACAACATGGGGTGGGTTTTTATGCATTTAATTTAATTTTTTTCTTTGGGGAAAAAGAAAGTATGCTTTAAAATACAGTCAAAGAAACCACATGACGGACAGTCAAATAAATATCATCCTCACATTTATTTGCATGATTAAGCCATCAGACAGTCAAGTAAATGGAATGGAGTGCATTTATTTGAATAACCTCCAAGGTATTTTTGGGCACATAAATAAAATAGGGACAGCAAGTCATGGCCCCTAATTTTTCCATTGTTTAAAACAGTGCAACTCTAGAATAACTCCTCTGAAACAAAGGTAAAATCAATGTAAAAATAAACTAACATACATCTGAAAACCACTCTGCTTTTCCCATCCTCCCCCTACACAAAGAGGCTTTTAATTAGGAGGATTTTAATTAGTTATGAAGAGCAACATGCAAGTACGTGTCTAGACAAGGTTCAGTGCTGTCGTGGTTAACCAGATACTAAACACTAGATAGTATAGTGCCCATACATTCTTGCTCTGTAAGAATCAGGAAGCTGTTTTCATAACTCCAAGACATTCTCTTCTTCAAAAGCATGCATTGTGTGCTGTGGTTTCCACATCCACAGAAGACCAAGAAGACAGCACTGGTAGAGCAGAACACTCAGTGTGGAAGACTTGAAATCCACAGTACTCACATTTAAAGGATTTTTTCTTGCTTTTATCTTGGGGGTTGTTTTTCAGACTTCTAGACTAACTCTAGATTGGCCCCATAGACTAAATGCCTTATTGTGGCTGGAGTCCATTAGATGTGCTCTGGGAGTCTATACTTGATTTAGTTTCATCCAAAGGCATCTAGCACATATGTGCCACAACCATCCCACAACGAGAAGCAAAGCACAGTCAGTAGGGACAATTGGGACTGTTGTTTCTAAGTGCACTCCTTATTTGCACTGAAATATCAACATTGGCACACACTCTGAAGGAGAGGAAAGATAACTTAAGCTCATAAACTATGCCTTCTGTATTCTTCTCAAAGTAAAAGAAAAAGTCCTAAAAAAAGCACCCAGTTCTCACTACTCCCATGGCAAGGACAGATTAATGCACATACAGCTGAGAAAGCTTCAAGACATAATTTTGGAAATGCTTCCAAGGAAGTGCATATGAATTCAGACATTACTTATAGCCCTTTATGACTCAGACCCTGGTATGATGCTTAGTCATGAGTCCTGTGCTTGGAGATGACCGAAAACGTTACAGTATCCAGAAGCATCCAAACACCAATTGAATCCTATTCTTTCCATCCAAAACAATAGTTTCATTCAACAATGGCGAGAAATATTAACTGAGTTTTGTTTTAAATCAATAGGAAGGCAGTTCAGTACAGTATTACAAATAACAAAATTCGAAAAAGTGTGGAAATGACCCAAAGTGATGATTATAAAGCAACGTAATTTATTAAAAAGTTGTATCAAGCTAAGGAAAATGTTCTTTAAGTTTCTTGTGCTGCCCTAAGCCTTATTTTCCTTGTGGGTAGGCTCATGATCAAGGCCATGAAATCAGCAAACATCATAATTTCCAGACCTGGTGAAACCTGTTGATTTACATTGGAAGCACTAACAACTCCAGAAAACTGCTGTAGGAGCTGGGTATTCTGGTTTGTATCCTGCAATACCCCAGTAGGGCATCGTATCTTTCAGCAGATAAACTACACCAGGACCTCAGTGGACATGTCCACACTGTGCTTAGCTCCTTGACAATCTCCCAGGTAGAGGTCACCTCACTACCTTACTTGTTGGGGTGTGCTCTTACAGGGCATCCTCCTGGTTGCCCCAGAGACCCCCTCTTGTCAATCCGGACATGGCTCTCCCCTGGATTGACGAATCAGAATCGGAGGGTGGCTCTCTGGGCAGTTCCCGAGTTTAAGCCTCGCGCCCCCCCCAAAGCTAGCCATGCCTCTTCTTCCAGAACCCTCCAAGCCGCTCGGCACCCCATAGGTGCATGCTGACGGTCTCCCCCTTGTTATCACCCCGTTGGTTGATTGTACCCTGGTTCCTCCCAGTTCCCCCCTTCCTATTGATTCTCGCCCTAAACTCCACCCGGTTTTCCTCACCTTAAAACCCTCGGCGCGGGTCCTCTCCGGGAGTTATCGCTTCCGCCCGGATCCGGCTAATAAAACCTGCTGTGGTCCAAGGAAGGATACCCCTCCTCGTTCGTTCTTTGTCTCCGGGGACTTTGGGCTTTCACCACCTCCTCCTCTGCCCTGAGGAGCGCGTGCAGCTGCCCGCTTGCGCGAAGCCCCAGCAGCGGCGGCTGCGGAACCAAAGGGGCGGAACTCGTGGCTGCAGGCTGAATCCTGGGTCGACGGCCTAGCCCTGACAAAGGGGTCTGGGGGCAGCTAGCCCCGGTCGCGGATCCACTTACTCTCCAGCTTTCCTTTGAAGGAAATTAGCTAGCTCTGTTCACATCAAAGCATGAGGGCAGCTCTGTGGAAAGCTCACTAGCAACTCTTCCCAAAAGACAGCACGGACCGGCCTGCACTCTGTGAGTCCTGCTCAGTGTAGTCCTCCAACATTATTGGAAATAAACCCACATTCCTTTCTGTCATACCTCAGAGCCTGCAGCACATACCTTAAGATTCATATGATGAAATCTCCACTCCAGAAGACTGAAACACAACCTATATGTTACACTTTGATCGGAAAAACACATAAAAAATAGCAACTTGTAAGGCCACCCTGTGAAGATCAGAGAACTCATACACTATGGACGTAACCAGTCTGTTTCAGAGGACAGTAGCCCTATAAAACATGGATGTTACCATCGTGCACCAGATGGGCTATGGGCCAGGCATCACAGTCTTCAGCAGACACATTTAACAGCATGAATGTACTGGATGAATTTTAATTTCTTGTCAGGAAACTCCTGGATACCTGAGAAGTTAACTGAAGAGAGCTTGATAGACTACGCCCTTCTTGGATCTGGGATATGTTTGGTGGTTATATCACCAAGTGCACCAGTGCAAAGAACAGACAGCGCAGTCACTTCCAGAAATGGTGGCACAGCTTCCCAGAGAAGCAAGAGAGATGAGTGTCAATGGACTATTTCTGTAGCCCCTTGACCTGGCAGACTATAAAGAGGATCTCCTATATAGGTCTCCTATGGAGAGGTGATATATCAAAGTCTAGTAAGCCAACCAAGATGGCAGGACAGTGATTCTGGTGCCAGGTGACTATAAATTTTCACCTGTGGCACCATGGTACCAGCCTGGAAGTCTGTGAACACAGAGTGAGAAATACTGCATTCCCATGGCACATAAGAAGCTTGCACCCATCATGTTCAACTGGTGCCTTTTGGGTGACCCGTTAGATATTTCAACTTCAACAGAAAAAAATGGTTTAGTAAAGAGATTTATTCAAATATTTATGTCTGTATTCCCACTGAGGACTAATCTAGATTAAAACCATTATAATTAACAATAAAATCTTAATCTGAAATGAGTGGAACTTCAGCCTGAGTAAGGATATACTCCAAGCTACACTGCCATGCACTTTTACAGATTAAAAGCAGCAGATGCTGTGAAAATAAGAGTGTTTTTGGCAAGAAAGGAAATTAAAATATGTTGAAAATATTTAAAGCAACACATTTTATCCTAGTAACAAACCTTAATTACTCTATCACATTACCAGAAGGGAATTAATTAATCTCTCTGAAACAAATCATATCAGTCATCTAAAAAAAGTTTTAATGATCAATCTAAAACGGAAGTGAACCAAGCCATAACTTCTTAGGATTCCTTGTAACGACTCAGAATACGAACTGCTAGTAACACGTGAACTGTGAGCTTGACATACAGGCTGCTACTTTGAAAGCATCTGAAATTCAGTAGACATTGATTCAAGTGCAGTTTTAAAAACCCGTTTGCAGCTTCTTGCTGAAGAAGCAAAAAATTCAGTTGCCAAGATGAAATGTCAAGGGAGGGACAAATGCAAAAAGCACAAGAAACACGTTTGTTACAAAATCTTTAAAACCCAATACTGTTGGTCCCTACAAAATTAAGGCTTGATGTAGCCTGTCTATGTACATTTGTTTAACTTTACCAGCATGAACTTGGAATCAGTTAAGCAGATTCCCTGTGGCAAGCTGTGAGTGAGCTTTGCTCAGTGGGGCACCAACTAGGAGTCTCTCTCCTTTAGTATCAATTTTCATGAAGTGTGTAAGACCTTAATAGCTTTGGGACCGCTAATCCTCAGTCAAATTTGGTTAAAATTGGCTGCCAGTTCATAAATTATTAGAGGACTGTTAGACAAGCACATGAAGGGATGGAGGAACAAAAGAGAACTAGAATCAAGTAATCTCTTTCCTTACAGAGTTTAAAATAAAAGGGGCGCATTGAAAGTAGGCTGTGAATCAAGGAAAAAGTTCACACTAATGCTCCTCTTTGATTATCAAGAGTCTTCCAAAGATGATGGTGGAAATGTCACCCTCTGAAACCTTTCAAACTTGATTTGTCAAAATGTCTGTGAATATATAATAAATTACCCTGCAGTAAAAGCATTTTTTACAATGAATAATTAAGTATTTTCAGTAGAATTGCTAAACTATATACAAAAATTGGTCTTTGTCATATCTCTCTTCAGGTGAGCAAATATATATGCATATGTAACACAGAAATTTATAAAGGTATGAAACTATTTTTAAATTTAAATCTCCTTCACTAAGTCTTCTTAAGATAAGAAAAAATATCACTATATCAGAAAGGAAACCCATAAGGCATTAAAAATGACACTACAGATGCTACACCAAAAACCTGTCACAGTTAGGTTATATACTAAACCATCATTTCAGAGAAGTACAATGAAAATAATTGGATTTACTTGGTATTTGGGTCTGAATGACTCATCCTCAAAGTCAGCCTGGGTGTCTGGTTCTATGCCCTTTGTCATTAATCACTCTGAGGAAAAACAATCTTAACTATCTCCTCAAAGCACATGGATAGCTTTACCGAAAAAAAATGCACCCTGGCAGTTAGTAACAATCTCTTTACTTGTACAACTATCTTCCTGTGTTCGTTGTATGCACATTTACAAAATAAACCTCAGGCAGTTTACTTAGTCTCTCTGTCACTATTTAACAAACTATTTTCCTTATGAAAAACCCAGTTCAAATTAGTTTTTCCTTGGCATCCATATTGTTAAACATCACCTTTGCAGAAATACCTCATCTAAGAACAGGAGTTTTATTTTATTTCACAGACCTAACTACAGCAGTCTTCAACTGATCTGAGCCCCACAACACTCACAGACATATGGTGATGAGCTTTGGTAATGTAAATGCAACATTCATTACAGGGTCACTGGCTGGAAGGTGGTGTTAAGATTCTGGGATCAAAAAAGCTAAAGTATGATCATGTAGTTTATTGCAAAGAGACTCAGAAATGTGCACTGGTATGCACACCCACAGAGCCATACATGCTGCACACATTCAGCAAATATTACCTGTTTTTAAAAAGAAAGGCAAAAAAAAGCTCTTGAATGTCATATTCACACTTAAGTTCTGATTTTCACTGTTTTATTTTTATATTGAGCTTTTTATTAACAGCAAGAGCAAAAAGAGAAAGCAGGGAATGATATAGCAAAATAAAGGAAAACCCAGCTGACAGCTCACTGGTAAGCAAGCGATAACATTTGCACTTTGAGCAAATTGCTAGACTGCAGTGCAAGGATGTGGGGTTTCTGTGTGCTCATCTTAGTAGTAGCTACAGGTAGGACAGGTTCTATTGCTTTCCTTAAATTAATGGAGTAGCTGAAAGGTCAAATTTGAAAGTCTAAAATTGCTCTTAAATACTTATCAGAAGTTAGCAGATAAAAAATTTGTCTTTTGAAATGTGAACATCCTATTGAGGTCCTACAGAAAGTCAGTGGTAACCACACATTTTTAGCAACTTTTAAAAGAATTGGAAACTTAATTATAAGCCAAGCACAGATCCACAAGGCAAAAGTCTAATCCTGGTCAAGTCAATGGTAACCTCCAGCCTTCAAACCATCCCATTGATGGGAACACAGTCAAGGTTTCAACAGCAGTTTAAAAGAGGCTGCACAAGTTATTGGAGCCATGTCTTTCTGGATTGAGCAAGCTCTGAATGCCAAAAAGTTGGTTGGATTTTAAAGATTGACAGAGAGCTGTGTGAAAACACAGAAGCTGTCACTGAGAAGATGACAGAAAGGCTCCACCTGAGCCCGCTGTACAGGCACACTTCTCCCGTGTCTGCCTGCATGGGCCAGGCACCAGGGCCAACGTGCTTTTGTACAGAGAGAAAGTGATTTCCTTCTCTCCTGGCAGCCCCTCATAAGAGCTATCAACTGATGAATGGACGACAGAAGGAATCCTGCTTGTGAACCATGCCAGACTTCTGACAACAATGTTTAACTACCCACGTAAAGAAAAGTTTAGGGAATACGGAGACTTAGTTTCAGTACATTGTAATGAATCTTCCCATCTATACTGCCTCCAGGACCACTAAAAAGATTTTTTTTTTCAGTGTAGATGATGAAAATTCACCAAAGTTTCGAATTCTGCTATGCACATTTGGCAGACTGCATTATGGGACTTGCAGTCTAATACCCCAGAGAACTGCTTGGTTTTGCAACTCTTCCCTTAGGAACAACTCACAGCAGCATCACAGATTTTTCTCTTTCCAATTACAGTCCTGCATGGATGTACTGACACAAGGAACATTCAAAATAATCAAGATCTGCAGTACCAAGCCACAGGGGACACATGGATGATAGCAGAAAAACTGGAATGATTATTGATGCCTCCTTTGAACAATACAATGTAAAATGAAATCTAGATGAAAACAAAGGGGGAAATGAGACAATTTTACTTGCAAACAGTATTAAAAGCTGCCATTTCAGCCACATATCCTGCATGTCTTTAGTTACCCAGTTATGTTTAAAACAATTTTTACATGCATTCTCTGCACATCAGTGAATTAAATTACTCAACCTACTAATTATTGACAGTTACCATTCTGTGACATGAATAATTCTAAAACTATGCTCCTAAGAACAACTTCCTACAGTTTAAAGGCAAAATTCTGATTGGTGTGCAGAAAGATCTGACAGATTAGTCAATGGGAGCATCTGATCAGAGACGTGACTTTTTGTCCTACTGAAAAAATTACCAAAGCTACAGCGAAAGTTGCTGTAGTGAACACCTGCAGTGCAATTTTTCTCCTCCTTGCTCAATGGTATTACAAGAAAAGGCATGCTTAAAAATCTCTTTTTTTGTGAGAGAAGCTGGGCTTATGGTGTCAAACTCAGAATGCTGTGACACATTAAACAGGGTTTCAGAGATGGCCACTACTTCCCAAGCTTAGGTCCTGAGGTTTCGCTGAAATTCAGTTACTCGGTGTTCTCTTGCTGCTAAAACCCACCACGATGATGGTGCCAACAACCTTATTAATGGCCAAGGTGATTAGAACACTTAGGACACAGAAGGAATGGGCAAGATGAAAGCTGATCTGACTGCTCTTCCATATTTCCACGGGTAAGTTGTACCTACATTGTACTTGAAGCACGTAAGAGATATTTTGCAATTTGCCCTAAGTTCAAAGTCACATTCCTACAACCACTGAGGAGAGGGCAGGTTTGAATTCGGCTTTGGAAAAGATTAGCCTATTCCAGGATATATACTGACCTGAAAAGAAGAAATATGCCACCTCTGAACACGTGTGACAAGTAAAGACAAAGGGCTTTCAAAATTAGAGGAAAAATAAAACTGCAAGATGATTCTTTCTGCCATTACGCTACAGGTTGGTTCTGTAAGATACCTGCTCTAAGCCTTATGCTGAACAGCTGGAATTCTCTAGGAGACAAGATGCTCATCTCCCTGATGCTCATACAGTCTAGATCTACTGGATTGCCTCTGAGCTGGGACAGGCTTTCCGCAATACTGGCAAGTACTTCCTATATAATACTTCTGTTGTTCTACAAGAACAGTGAATTTCTAAATTAACAGTTTGGATTGTTATAATCAATCTGTGATTTGAATCTGAATCAATTTGTCACACTGCATTTCTATTTAATGTTTGCTTTCAGTGGCAAAATCGAATCTAAGGAACATTAAAGGAAAAGTTGATCAATCAATCAAATGATGAAAAAAATATGGTCTCAGAATTACACTTCTAGCATGATCAGGGCAAAAAAAAAATTCCTGTATTAATTTCCTTTTGCACTCCCTTCTCTCAACTTACAAGACAATTCCTTTTTTTTTTTACACGACTTGAAATACATAAGGATCATTTTAATCCTTAATTAACATATCCTGAAGTTAGCTATTCCTTGTTTGCAACAGATACAAAGATCTGCAGAAACAGGACTTTCCTTTGTAGAATTTTGTCAATGAAAACTATTACACTTGAGCCCATGGATTTAAATGTGCATTAATCTGTCTTGCATTAAACTGTTCACACTAGTTCAGTGAGTAGTTCCATTACAATTAGTGAGGCAGATAATATCTTGATCCAGATCATACAACTCTTTTAATTTCAGCACAACTAATGTAAATAGGATGATATATGAGCTGTGAGCAGTGAAACCAAAATACAAATACACTGAATTGTATTCCAAGCTACTTTGATGATTAAAACCTGGAAAAGTGAGTTTTATTTTAGTGAACTGAGGTGACTTGTTGTTTATAAGGCAGCTTGTTGAATCATCCCTTACTTCCAAGCCTGGAGTTTTAGGAGTTGCCCAAACAGTATTTAATTACAGTTCTGTTCACAAGCCTTAGAAGTATACTGATTTATGAAGGGACAGAATAGCTAGTAACACATATGCAAATATGAGGACACCTTGTAAGACATCCTATTGGTGTTTTATAGTCTGCCAGCTAAGGTGTGTTGTAAACTCTGGAACTCCACTATCTGCAAAATGTTCTGCTTTGGGCGGTTTCACGTGAGTTTCTGTTCCCAAGCAGGCAGCCAGTCTATTGGCTCTTCTATGAAAAACAGATATTGCTTCCATTTATGTCAACATTTATATCACTTAGTTCAAACATTTTCATTAAGGGATATAATAAAATATTGTATCTACATAAAAAGCACAACGTTTCAAAATCTATACCCTTTTATCCTTAGGCAAGACAGAGCAACATGCAGATGAAAAGAAATTTTAACTTCCAGAACAGCAATAGCTGGAGCCAGACAGTTTTCGTCCAAGCTCAGAGTTTACAGCTATTGAGTGCATTTTCATTTTATTTGTAGTAACAGCTGTGATTTCTACACAAATTTTGCCAATCGGAGGACAAGCATTTTCCTCTGAGTTACTAATCATGCCTCCAAGGGCCAGCATTAGCAACACAGACATCCCTTTAAGGGAATAGAAAACACCAACTTTGCTATAGTCTTGACCTAAACCCAAAAGAGCAAGGCCCTTGGGGTCATGATTTCAAGCAGCACTGCCCATACCTTTCCCCTCAGTCATGTATTAGATCATTACTTCGCCACTACGGGAAAAGAAGTATGAACAAGTTCACTTCTACTTTCGTATTTTTCATAAATTCAGCAGTTCCTAAAGTCCGATACATAGAAAGGTCTTGTTGCAGACTGATTATAGACTGGTTTCAAGAAAGATCAAGTAAGGTATTTTAAGCCTCATCAAACATATGGAAGTGCCTTGTCTTTTTAGAGGATGTATTTTTCCCTGAGGATTTTCAACATTTTAAAGTTCTACTATTTAGATTTTTTAATAATTTCAGATAAATTTAGGATGACTGAGACTCAGCACCGAAGTCCACAAAACTGACAGTAATTGTCCAACAGTGCTATGTTCTTGGATGTTAAATTTCTTTACCTTGTGCAGCTATATATTCATAGAATGGGTAAGGTTGGAAGGGAACCCAGTGGGTCATCTGGTACAACCTCCCTGCTCAAGCAGGGTCAACTAAGAGCCCATTGCATAGGATTATGTCCAGATGGTTCTTGAGGGATACTCCACAACCTCTCTGTTGGAGAGAGGGCAACCTGTTTCAGTATGTGGTCACCTGCACAGTAAAGAAGTCCTTCCTCACATTTGGGTAGAACTTCCTGTACATCAGTTTTGGCCTGTTGCCTCTTGTCCTATTGCTTAGCTCCACTGAGAAGAGCCTGGATCCATCCTCAGACACCCTCCCTTGATATACTTGTAGACATTTATGATGTCCCCTCTCAGTCACCTCTTCTCTCAAAGCTGAATTGGCCCCCGTACCTAAGCCTTTGCTCATAAGAGCTCAAGATTCTTAATCATCTTTGTAGCCCTCAGCTGGACCAGCTCCAGGAGCTCCATGTCTCTCCTGCAATGACGAGCCCAGAACTGGACACAGTGCTCCAGATGCAGCCTCACTAGGGCTGAGTAGAGGGGGACATTTTCAACTCTAGATACATTAGACAGCAATTATTAATAAGTGTTTAAGGTTTGTTGCACTTGATTAGCTGCAATCAAATATTTCTTGAAAAGAAAAAGCTGATTTTGTCTTTGTGTCTCAGGGTTGAACACCAACAGCCCCTCCTGCCTCTCAACACACACACACATGTTGCAATCATATCTTCGAGTCCTCCCTATCTACTTGTCTCTGTTTTCTGTTGGACAGGAGACATATTGCTCTACATTTCTGCCACTAGTTACATGCCTGATAATCTGACGTAAGTGTAGCTCTACTTGACTGCCAGGAAATCCTGCTGAAAATCAAGTCTCTCATTCTCTGGCAGATGAACAAACAGGTTCAGGCGTTGTCTTTAGTCCCTGGAACTACTGCAGAAGATTTTCTTTTCTGGTATCTCTACCCTACTTTTAAACTGATTTGACCTGCAGGTTACAAAGGGATGAACAGGGGTACCTGTGGCATGACAGCAGAAACCTTACTCCTTCAGTGAGCCAGGTTAAAAACTGACTTGCACGTGATCTCAGAAATTACTACATGTGACATAATAGCTGTTGCATGCAAGAATAACTGTCCATCTGGGCAGTTTAACTAAGGTTTTACCAGATCATACTCATAGGAAGCAAACGGGATTTTAACAATCCTCCTATCTTAGTATCTCATGATTTCCACTACTTTAAATTCTCTAAAGTCAGTGAAGCCCACCTCAAAAAGTTTCACAATGGGCTGCCAGTTTAAAGCTCCAGCAAGGAATAATCCTCTTTCAAGTCTCTCCTATACATATCTGAAGGAAAAATGTGATAAATTAAACAAGATGCGTATCCCTTGTACAGTGCAACTAAAACTGGAAAACTGGGAATTTCTCCAAAAATAGAAAAATGTCCTGAAAACATTTAAATTTTAGGTAGAAAAATGGAAATTTAAAGTACTGTAATAAAGCATACAGCATAATTAAAAGCAACCCTTAGAACCAAGCCCCCAAATCCTCCAGAGAAAAATATATATTAAGTGCACGGTGACATTCACCAAATGTATTTCTCCAAAATGTGTGACCTGAGTAAAATGTTATGAAAAAACTGCAGTTTTTACTATTTCACAGCAAATTCAGAGCACACAAACAGCACCGGATCAGTGCCGCAGTCTTTATGTTATTTAGCAATGACATCGTTAACAATATCTTCAGAGGAGGTGCAGTGTACCCAACTCCATTTCAATCTCTGGGAAGTCTCCCTATAACTTCCAAGAGAGCTGGGCCCTGTTTCACATGAATTATATTTCCCTTGTAGACTGATTTGCATTTTATTGCCCAAGTTAAATAATACCAAAACTCCCAAGAGGCACAAAATGTCCTAGAACCTATGTCCTGCCCTGCCTTCATTCCCCAAAAGCAACCCTGAGTAGAGGCATACAACTGTAATAAACTAGATTTTGGCAAGTTTTACCCACCAATTAAATGTTTATCTATTAAAGTAAAACAATTCTGTTTGATCAGAACTGAAGCGTGGAAACATTGCTGGGAATCTAGCTCCTGAAAGGTCTAGTAAAGAAACATCAACACAGTTCTGTAATAACTGCTAATTTATTGCACATCACAAGTTTTTCTTGGAGGAACACAGAGGACAAAAATTTGCAAGTCAGTTATATTTTTACGCAAATATCCGCAAGTCTTAGGGATAACCCTTACCTGATGAGCAATACGTGATGCAACACATGCACTTCAGGAATGGCCATCTGTGTGCAGTGTCTCTCCCATTCCACCTACTGCTGCACTTGGCATCAAGAAAAAACAAGGTGTTGGCAAAGGCAGAAGTTCAACAGGAAACCACAGCCTCTCTAGAGAGCAGAACAAGCAGCCCCTAGAAATAAGTGCATAGGCACTGGTCATCCACAGCAGCAAATATATGGTATTGAGCACACCTGCATTCAGCAGATGCAAAACCTGTTCCCATGCATGTACACAAAAAATTTCCAAATCCTTCCCCTACTTGTTCTGTTTGATTCAGGGAGCTCATCATTCTCTTAGCAGACACAACATAAACCTAGAGCTCTATTTCCATATGATCACGAAGAAGTTTACTATTAAGACTAATACCTTAATGCATAACCCCCTGCTAGTTTAATTACAGAAAGAAAACAGTGAGCATCATTTGCTCTCTTATGTAACTAAACATGCATAAAATGCATTTAACCTACATGAGGGCTGCTAGGACAATTATGCTTTACTGAAAGCATATGCCATTGCTTTTAGATGGAGATGTGCTCATACCATTTGAAGTGTAATGTAAAAATATTATTGCTGTAGTTGTGCTGTGCTTCCTGACCAAATTTGCTCATACTGCGATGCATCACTGACAAGATTCCACTCCACTCCTCTAGGGATATATATTCAATATCTTGGGAACACACTGCCATAAGCAATGGTTCTTTTCAATATCCATATACAAGAATATATCCCAGAGTTTTCATTATCTGGATTTGTTCCCAGAATAATCTCAGGAAATTTCCAGGCCTTTCTATACAAGTAAGCTTTTCTAAAATACTCTTAGGGAATAAACTCTAGAAGCAGATGGATCACAAACACTGGAGCCCAGCAGGAAACAGATTATTAGCAAAGTCAGCATTTGCACACTTGTTCTTCCTTAGGACTTCTTGTTTAAAACTGATGACTTTTTGGTACAAAAATAACATCATCCATTTTGGTCTTCTGAACAGTCTCTTAGTTATATCTGTGACTATAACTATGTCCAACACCTTCATTCTTACCTTCATGATGTTTCCAGAGTTTGTGCTACTGATACAATGCTCTGCCTTATTTGATTATATAAAGAATTAAATTTCACATCACCTTTCTGTCCATGTGAGAACACCAAAATGATTCTTGAACAAAAATTTGTCTCATCCTTTTTTTTCTAGAAAAAGAAACTGCCCTCAGAGATTCAGTGAGTGGGCTATTGGAGAAAATTAAGTGGCAAACAGAGAAGTCAATGATGTATCAAAAGGCTTATTAATTCCAGTTCCCTTGGGACCTGTACCATGTTTTGCTTGACATTAAAAAAGGTTGATAGGTTTGAATCATACTCGACTGGAGGTGAATATAGAAGCATATTAAAAAGTAGTATGATTTCAATTGGATTTCCCATGTCCTGCCCACTGAATCAAGTTTTCTTCCATTTCACATGTAACATTTATCAAAACTTTTCAACACTGAAAAAAAGGATGAAAAATACTAACAGGAAACTGGACTGGCCAATATTTGGAGATTAGGTCCTTGATTCTTAAATATTTCTAAAAGACTGTGACAAGAAGTGATTTTTAAAAGTACTTCATACATTAAAATAGAATATTTTTTTACTTTATTGGACTTAAACTTATTCTGTAACTACAGTAAATTCATATTTACATCTGATGTAGCTATGGATCAAAATTTACATGGAAATATTTGCTTGAACATAATTGCACTTGCAAGCATTCTCTCCCACTAATAGTCAAACTTTAATCTCAAACTATTCTGACACAAACATTGATATACAGCTAAACAACTTGGCAAGCAGGAAAAGCAGTATTTCAACAATTCTTCAAGTTATTGTTGTCTCAGCACAAAAAAGCCCATACTTACTTTATGAAAAATATTACCAATCTCTAGGGTGTATACAACAAATTGGTTTTAATGCAGCAGTTTTGGCTCATATTAAAAGCACATGGAGATTAATTTCTTTCTTTTTCAAGGTAAAATGAGTTAACTCTGCCAACACTTACAGAAAAAGTTCTAATGCTCTTAAGCACTCCATAAAAACCCCCAGGCACCAAAGTCGTCTTTTAGTGACAATGTAGGTATCATGTGAAACACTAAACACCTAATAATTAAAATTTATGTACTAGATTCTTTTTTGCAAACTTTAAGGTATAAGCAAGAAATTTAATTTCTACTTTCATTCCAAATAAGTCCTTTTCATAAACCGACACTGTTTTTAGGATACAATCATCTCCAGTTTGATCTGATATTAGAAGCAAAGTGTCAATAATTACATGCATTTTTATACTGTTTTGCAAATGAATATTGAATAGAATACTGCCACCTTTTGGCTATGATCTGGCCTTAAAAATGCAACTTCTCCGTAAAATTTCTAAAAACATTAGACATATAATGCTTGTTCTGAAGAAATCAATCTGTCAACAGGCTAATGTTATGCTTATCATTAACATATTGTTGATGTAAGAATAAAACTTTTCATACTTAACTGCATAGTATTATTCTATTATTTCAGGATAATGAGCAAGCACTTTCACAAGGGCTTTTGTCTTTAGCAGAAAAGACGCAGCCATAGCTTTGACAGCAAGCTAATGGAATTACTACTTTACAATCATGGCAATTCTTCTACTGCTTAGAGTTTAATAATACTTCAGTGCAATTCATACACTCAACTTCATAAATATTGAATCACAGACTGATTCTCAGAAAATTCTTGCTGATGAATTGAGTCTAATCATAACCTATAAGCATTTAAAAATGCTTATATGGTGAAAGGTTAAAGGCACGTAAGTATTTCAGTAACCTCCAAAACAAGGACTCTAAAATAGCTTACCATGAACAAATGATGCTACTGGAACAGGCGGTGAAAAAGAATTGGGATTTGGGGTTAATCCCTAGCAAGTGTTCCAAGTCTTTGCAGAGACATCCTCCCAACTGTGGGCTAATCAGGTTTCAATTTAATTAATTTATGCTGAATAAATTAAATAAGAGGATTTGATCCATCTTTAGGGAAGAGTTTGCTGATTAAAAAAATCAGGAAAATAAGTACTCCCTTTTTTGCTTCAGTATTTGTTTTATCAGTTGGGGTGTCTGGTTACCAAGCTACACAGAAGGACTATCACTTCTCCAAGAGCTACTTTAAATCAGATCCTATAAGCCTACAACATGTTTATTATGAATTCAGCTATCTAAATTCTCCAGTTTTGAAAAAATAAAAATACCGTCAGAAAAAATAACTGGTAACGTGATGAAAAACACAAAACCCCCATTAGACTGCTCTAATTAAAAGGAGAAAGGTTCTTACCCAACTCCCTGTAAAATGTCAATGCCATAGCTAAGTGGAATACAATTTTAATTTGTAAGCATTTTCATACCATTAAAGAACATACCCTTTAAAGAACACGTTAAAAAGCAATAACCATGAAACATTTTGCTACTGTAAAGGCAGCATTCTTGTATCAGTCTTTTTCCTACTATTGTAAATACTTTGTATGTTGAAACTTTGTTAAATCCTTCAGAAGTAGAGGGAATTCGCTAGACTGGAAGCCTAATTTCCAACAACAAGTATAAACACTTGAAACTATCCTGACAACATTTTGGAATTTCAAGATAACATTCACATGTAGAGAAGAACGAACAGCAAGATTCCTATACTTTCAGCCACTAATGCAGTAGTTTCCCCTTTTAAACCAATCCTATTTAACATACCCGCATTTTTCCAAGTATTGGCTATTGGCAAAGGGAGTTTTTACACATAGACCAAAACTGTGCAGGCTCAGCTGAAACTTTTTATACAGAAAATTTGTTCTTCAGTACTAAGTAAGTATATAAACAATTCGGTTTAGACACTTTCTTCCCCACCTATCCTATTCCAAACTTTTTTTCTGAGATAATCTGAGGGAGACAGCTACGAATATTTACAAAATGCCTGGTTTTTGGAAACAAGATTTAAAGCAGCATTTAACTTTGACAAATAGCCCTCACTAACCTTTAAAAATTTGCCTGTAGGGATAAAATGACAAATGACTCTCACAATGGGACTTATTAGACTTTTAGAATATTGCTCTAACAGGGCCCTTCAGGAAATACTGTTTCAGATTATATCAGCACTTCCATTTTTCAGGGCCTAATAACTCAGCTTGAAAAAAATAACCAACCAAAAGAAGCAAAACAAAAACCACACACACACCTTCCCTGGGGGATGAAACTTAACACATAACGTCATGAATGAACCTTGCTTCAAAATTTAAAACATGTGAGTTTCACAACATTCTGTGCCTGTATGTAGCTCATCATGCTGTATTTCAGAAATAAGAATATTGCAAAAGATTAGCATAGGCAATCTAAATGTTTTCAGTATTTTGGGAGGGGAAGAAAAATTTGACCTCTTTAAATGTCTTAAGGTGACTTAATATTGTGGTGAAAATGCTGTGCTGCTGTAGGTAAGTACTAGCTGTTACACTTATGCTCTGGCCCAAATCCTGTATCTGTTTCTGACCCTTTAAAAACCACTGAAGTCAACAGACAAATCTCACTGCCTTCCAGTTTGGATCAAAAACCTTAGGATTACATCATGCCATAGAAGACCCCTCTATGGGATATACCAGACATTTAGAAATACCACTCTTGTTAGGCAAGGAGGGAGTAATTATTGAGATCTAAGACTTCATAGTCTGTTGACTGAAAGCAGTAGTACATATTGTACAGATCAACACTTGTATTAGAAGTTCAACAATGAGAAAGGAAAGTCAACTTTCCCTCCACCTTCCTGGCTGAGGCTGCATTCAGAATGAGCATTCTGAGCAAGCTCACAGAGGCAACCACAGCACTAGGGAGTAGCTATTGTTCTCAGAGGGAAGAGAAGCCCACAGCCACGGGGTGATCAGTTGACAGAAGTGCCTAAACCATTTCTTCTTCCACTGCATTTTCCTGAAGCAGCCATGTTTATTACATATCTGCTAAAAAACTTAAGTAGTGCCCTCAGTAGAGGGATGTTAATAATAAATGAGTATCTTTACTTCAGATACTCCTTTAGTAATAACAATTGCATCTTCTCTTCTTAATCTATTCTTTTGTTATAAAAATTTTCAAAGTGTTCTTAGAACTAAATTCACTGAGAGTTCAAACTGTCAAGACCAGACAGTATGATTGATAAATAGTGAGAATAGAAGAGTTGGAAAATGTAAGAAAGCCTGTCTCTCAAAAGCCTTAACATGGAGCTGGCAACAAATTTACAAAGGGTGCCTCAAAAAACATTAAAATAAAAAAAATAAAATCCAAACCAAACTTTGCCTGCTCTCTGCTTTCTACATCTTACACCTTTCAGGTACGAACACCCATATGTGTTCTGCTTTGAAAGCCCTAGTTCACCTCACATTTTATAAGGCAGCAACCTCTTCACTATGGCACCTTCTTGCCTCTTTGAGTATG
Source organism: Eulacestoma nigropectus (assembly GCA_013397775.1). Lineage (NCBI taxonomy): Eukaryota > Metazoa > Chordata > Aves > Passeriformes > Eulacestoma > Eulacestoma nigropectus. The sequence continues at coordinate 65,233 of VZTE01000372.1, read as the reverse complement.
TCCAGACTGGTCTGCAAGCTTTGTGGCATCTCTTGCTCCCAACCTCCTAAATATCCAGACCCCTTCAGTATACCTGGATTTTCTAGCAAAAGAAGTGCGCTTACACCTCTTTCTGATATGGAAAAAAGACGACGGTGCACGGGGAGTACAGAGCTCTTCATGAGCACAGAAATTTGTTTCCTTTTCTGCCCATGAGCTACTCACATCTATCTTTAACACTTTAACTATGTCCTGTTACGTGACTTGTTCCAGCAAATGTTTTAGTTGCTGTTTCTCTTACTCATTTTTATCCCTATTTGGATCTACTGTGCCATCTCCCACATTGTACCCCACCAAAATTGTCCTTAGCTTATTTCTTTGAGCTGTCTTTGTGTAATTTATTATCTCCATATGATTGTCTAGTAATATTCTTACACAACTTTATCTCATGTATCAATCATCCATTCTATGTATTGTCCCACAATTATCACAATGAATGTAGGCTACTGCAGCTGTGGAAGAACAATGCCTTCAAAGACAGCTCTCTAACAAAAGGAGAGAAATGAACATCTTCACCACAACCCCCAACCCCGTGAGAAATTGTGCTTTCCACTGTCTTAGACTCATTACCAACTGGAGGCCCCTACAACAATTAAGTACTCCAAGAGACCAGAGTGAGGTCAGATCTCTTCTTCTTTTCCTGGTCCTGCCACCAAGCTATTGTGCTAGCTCTCAGTAAGTCTTTATCATCTCCCTGCTTCAATTTTCCTCCTCAACAAATGCGCCTAAAATGTTATCCCTCCTGGAGAAGTTAATTTGAGATGAGTACAGGGAACACTGTAAGACTGGAATGTTTTTCTTGTGGTTAGCATGGTGATGCAGTCCACTTCCCATGGACAAAGCCCGAGAACAGCCAGGGTTTCTTTTTGTATTTTCAGGCATCTTTGATGCATTACTGTTGCAGGGGAAAAAGAAAAATAAATTAAACAATAGCAGGCAGGTGATGAATGTGTCTATACCTGTGTGAATATCTGAAACTGGACTTTATACCCTCAGGAAGACTGCTACTTTCCACTGGCAAGCAGTACAGTCTGGATATAAATTTTGATAACATTGTGACTGAACAGTGGCACATCCCAACTCCTCCAATTAACACACAGACAGAACCCCCAATTAGGACACTGATCATGCATTGTGTTTCTACATAGACTACTTGAGAAAATGGGAGACTAGGGGCCTCAAAGAAGGTTTTCTGGGAAAAAAAAAAAAACGAAAGACATGGCTTTGGAGAAAAAAAAGAGGCCTGGAAAGAAGGCAGTGAAATTCCCAGCTGGAGAAGAGATCTCAGGGGTCAGGAGGTATGTGTGGAAACAACTGCCAGGGGGTGCTCAGGGACCTTGGTCTGTAATGCCTGAGGCCAGCAGCCACGAGCAGCAGCACACAAAGATCTAACATGACTTTAGCTCCAGCATTCCTGGACCAGCCGTGCCCTCCCTGCTGGGAAGGGAAGACAAGACCTACTAAATATAATCCTAGGGGTGAGCAAGTCCATGTAAGATCATCTAATAGAGTGAAAACACTGATCTTGTTGGTTCTTGAATGAACCCAAGTAACCAGATCCACTATGGGCTGTTGGTTCCTCTGCCTTGCCCATGAACATTACAGGGTAGTATTCTGCAGCCTGCAGCAGCGTCCCATCCTTTCTGAACAAATGCTGTCTGTTTGACACTGATGCACAAGGCTGTGGATGTATTAGACTAACGTGAATACAGCTTTTTTCAGGATTTGTCATGGTGACTGTGACCACTATCATGACCTCCTGAAGACATGTACAATAAGGTACCCATATGTGAAATAATCCACCTGTATTTATACAGCATGCTCATCTGACATGTCCAGATTTCCCTGTAACCCATTTTATATATCCCAGAGGCTCCCACAGCAAAGGCACCTAGCACTACCTGCTAATATTCACCACCACCCCTTCCCAAGCTACTCACTTCTGTGAAGCTACTGCAGGCAGGCAGGACATGGCCTGGCAACCTCAGTCCTGTCCTATAACAGAATTGGGCAGGAGAATGGACATGCGGCTGCACTCTCTGACACCCCATCCTCCATGCTACCAGGGCCAGCCTAGACTCCAATTAATTGAGAAGGCTGACAGCAGACAACAATCTTTAGAAATGACAAATTATTCCTTTAGTAAATGCAGGTAAATATCCAGCTGCCAGGAAATACAAAGACATCCTCTGGTTTTAATTCTAAGCTCTTCCTAAGTTACCTGAAATGAATGTCCAAACCATGTGCTCACAGTACCACATCTGCCCTGCCCAGACAACAAACCTAAGACTCTCTTTTCTTAAAATTCAGCCCTGCTGCAATACAATGCTACCTCATGCAGATAAAATTACCAATTTGGCAACCTAAGACAGGGTGCATGGTGGGCTGGTTTTTAAAAAAAAATTGTACATGGAAAAATAATAAGCCGAAGAGATACAGGGCCCTTCCACCTTGTTCTGATTCTGAACCGTTTTCTGATGTGAAGTTTTTGGCCAGGTCCACCACCTGATTACAGAGCTATGGATTTTGAACCTAAAATGATGGAACACTTACGAAGCATTATACGTCTCTTTCCCTGTTCCTCCCTGTTTCTCCCCCTAAGCCCTTTAGGCAGCTTACTTGAGCATTAATTTACTGTGGGATTGATCTAACTATTTGTGTTTCAGTTAGCAGGGCTTCTAAGAAGGTTGTGCCGTGCTTATGTTAAGAGCTGTGGACTGCTGGGTCAGAGCTGACCAGATCCTAATGCACCTAGAGGGCAAGCAGGGCATACAGTGTTTAAATTTGGGTATTACTTTTGCTCAGGTACTTTAGGATCCTGTTCTTAGGAGTCAAATTTAGGGCTGTGAATGTTACACGTTTGCAGCCCTTATTAGAGCAATATAATATCCATGAAGTGCCATAATTAATGAAAGGAAGATGACCAATAACACAGTAATGAAATAAAAAAACCTAATGCAGTAGTAAATAAAGCAGTAATTTAAAGTTTACAACATAATAAAAGACAAAATCACAATGAAAATTAATTCCACAGAAACTGGTAAACTTCTGCAGGTACTACCTCACATACATGAATGTGACAAAAAATGATTTTGCCCTCTCTTAGTCAGAAAAAGCTCAGAGAAAATCTTACATTTCAAGAAATGTACCCACTTGCTACATAATGCTTAAAGTTTACAACCCTTTTACCAAAGCCCTTATGAAAAAAAAAACCTCTCAATTTTCTATGAATTAAAAAGATTTTAAAATATTGAAACTTGGAGGTAAATGTCTTAAGCTAAGATAGTTTCAAGCTCCATTTCCTGAGCAATGAAAAGGGAAGCAAATATTTAAATCCAAAGGCAGAAAATGTATCTGAAAAGAAAGGCCATTTAAGAGAAACAGAGGTCATGAAACTCATGGCTATAATCAGATTTACAGCAACTTCAGATGGTTTTCAAATGATTGTTTCAAAAAGTCTAGTGATGTATGTATCACCTTCAACTCAGATTTTCATGTACAATCATTTCATAAATGCTTAATATTTCATAATTGAACCTAAACTGATCCAACAGTCAAGGATAGAAAAATAATACACAGTAAGAGCTGCTTGCTGTTCATTGGCATGTAGAGTTCTTTTCAGACATAAACTTATCAGGACCCAAGGCAATGGAATGAAGTTGCACCAGGAGATGCTTAGGTTGTATGTTAGAAAAAGGTTCTTCACCCAGAGCGTGGTTGGGCACTGGAACAGCTCCCCAGGGAAGTGGTCACAGCACCAAGCCTGACAGAGTTCAAGGAGCATTTGGACAATGCTCTTGGGCACAAGGTGTGACTCTTGGGGATGGTGCTGTGCAGGGCTAGGAGCTGGACTCGATGATCCTCCCTTCCAGTTCAGCTTATTCTGTGATTCCGTTAAAATAATATTCACTACAAGTTGTTGCACATTCATTATATTGAAGCTTTTTCATAATAGCCTATTATTTTTCCCAAATATCCTGGGGATACAATGTTTAAAAATATTTCCCAATGGGAAATTTCACTTTTCCGCCTCCTTTTTATTTCCCTTTTCCTCTTTTTTTTTTAATAAATCAAAAGAGTGACAATTTCCAGTTACTTAATGCATTACTTACTGTACCTCTTAATGTATAAAGCTATTTTGAAAAATAACTTTAGAACATGCTTACTTTGAAAAGCCTCATTTTTTTCTCTGTTCTCCAACTCAAGTATACTTGAACTCCAATGGTTTTTCTTCAAATGTCTCTCCTGTGAACAACTTGGGATTGGAAAGCAAAGCTGGTTTCTTTCATGCTCATCCATCATCACCAATAATAAAGATCTGAGATTAAATTATGCCCTTCCTCACTGATTCCAATACTCTGGGATAAAAAGCTTTACTTACAATTTCCTTTGCCTCGTTTTGTATATTTAAAGTACACTATGTCATACTTACAGAGCCAAATTCATTTATTCCTTAGCAATCCAGCTAAGCTCACTGAAGTATTCTGTAATTCCCAGACATAGTTTTGCCTTACAACAAGCATTTCAAGTCTCTCTTGAAAGCATAGAATTGGAAAAGCTGGTAATACTTGAGATGCATTTGTTATTTTCAAATAAAATTATACTTTCTTCTATCTTTTCTTGTTACCCTGACGAACATAATCAAAATTGTACCATAAGGTGGAAAGGAAAGGACTGTTCCTATGTAAAAGGTTCCCCTCTCCATTCCTTTCATATTACTATATTCTCTAGAAAAATCAAGGTAATAGACCAAGAGCAAGCCCATATTATATGGTTTTCTTCACAACTATCATTTTAATCCTATCATGTGCCAATATATTATGATACCTGATGAAACCTTTAAGAGGATATCAGTCAGCAGAGACATCTGCATGTGTAGGAGATTCACCTCTTAAAACTTTTATTCCAACGGGTATCTTTGAAGTACAAGCCATGAGAAAGGGAATATTTTTCCCTGCAAGTGCAATATAAACATAAACCCCATTTCCCTATGAAATAACTATCTCTTTGCTTTGTCTTGTTCTTCCCAATCACCTTTATGGAGGTGAGGGGAAAGTATTTTATTTACCTGTTTTACAAAAACTTAAGTTTGGCTGAAACCTTGACAGAATATATTAGAACTGATTGACTGACTTCACTGGATTCAAATCATCAGTGAACCTTGCAACACAGTAACTTCATAAATTGTTTGGAATTTTTTATAACAGAAATAGTTCAAAAAAGACAGAAAACACCACAATGAAAGCTGAGGATAGAGCCTAACACAGTCTAGAGACCATTGGTAAAGTACCATCAGGTAAGCATTTCTGCCTTTGGCTTTTTAATACGATCATACTTTCAGATGAGGAAAACCTGCTTATCCTAGTTCCACTAGGAAAATGCAGAGTAACTCCACTAATTTAATTATAATTACATTAGACAAGTTCTTTTATACTCTCAAACCAGAAAAAGTGTTATCAAATAATATAAAGTTATATTATTGGTACAGAATCACAGAACGAATTAGCTTTGAAAAGACCTCTGAGACCATTGCGTCCAACCTATGACTAAACACCACCACGTCAACGAGACCATGACACTGAGTGTCCCATCCATACTTTCCTTAAACACCTCCAGGGACAGTGACTCCACCACCTCCCCAGGCAGCCCATTCCAGTGTCTAATCACCCTTCCTGTGAAGAAATTCTTCCTAATGTTCAACCTAAACCTCCCTAGGCACAGCTTAAGACAGTATCTTCTCGTCCTGTCCCTTGTTACCTGGGAGAAGAGCCCAAACCCCACCTGGCTACACTCTCAGGGAGTTGTAGAGAGTGAAAAGGTCCCCCCAGCTCTCTCGGCCTCTCCTCATAGCACTTGTATTCCATCTTTTCCCATCTCTGTTGCCCTTCTCTGGACCTGCTCCAGCACTTCAAGGTCCTTCCTGAATTGAGGGGCCTTGAACTGGACACAGCATTTGAGGTGTGGCCTCACCAGTGCTGAGTACAGGAGGACAATCCCTGCCCTGGTCCTGCTGGTCACACTACTGCTGATACAGGCCAGGTGTCATTGGTCTTCCTGGCCACCTGGCCACACACTGGCTCATGTTCAGCTGCTGTCGACCCCAGGTCCTTTTCCACTGAACCACATTCCACTACTTGCATTTTAGACTCTTGTGTTTCCACTTTTTTTTTTTTTGGTATAGTTTAAATAGCACATCAACATAATCATGGTTTTTACGATGATTCAGCTGAACTCTATGAGATATCCTTATTGTATATTTGAATGCTATCCAGAAATAGTTGACAGTAATGAATTCCTCTAGATGATACATTCTTGATTTTAGAAATATTTTCGTATTAAGCAGTGTAAAAATATTTAGGGAATGTGGGATTTAAAACTTGTTTTCAGATACTAAGTCAAAAGAAAAGAAAAAGAAATATAATTTCTGCATTACAAATACCAAAATAAAAAAAAGCCCAAAACAAGTTACATAAGGTTTGAATCATATCAAAGAATGTGGAAGAAGTTAATAGATTCAATTTCCCTTTGACAATGTGAGACAGAAAAATACTTTACTATAATTTCCTAGTGATTATTTACTTCTAACAATTCAAAGAATGCTGGATTCCACTGCATTGTTAACAATAAGATAAATGACAACCAATTATGTAAATAGAATCCTTTAGACAAAATTTCCTCACTCTTTAAGAATTATGAAATCAAAATACTTAGCCCAAGCAAGATATATTCCTGTTGATTTTCTTAAGATAACCTTCTAGATAATTCTAGCCAAATGGCTTTTATTTCATTAACCAAATTAGCAATCTTATGTACACTGGTGCTAAGAATCTTAAGTACAGTGGACTGAACTTCCAGAAGGGAAGTACTTCACTAGGTTAAAGCACTTCAGCCTCAAGAACAGCCATTGTTCTATATCAAAAATGAAATTTGGCCTAGAGATTCTATGCCTTGTATAATTCCTCAGTCAGGTATCTGTGCAAGAGTTCAAAATAACCCCAAATTTCCCGTTATTCAGTTAAGACTGGCTAAGACTGTTTTGCCATGAAAGCTTAAATGTACTTTAGAACAATTTTCACCAAGAGGGTGAATATCTATCTCACTAGATGATACAGCTAAAGCAGCCAGACACTCTCATCTTAAAACAGTAATCCTCAGCACAGAGTATGTTTCATATAGTGAATTTAAAACAGTTTTGCTGATTCTTTGCCTTGGCACAGCATTGTTTTAACGGTCTTTCTCTAAAAGGCTCTCCCCAGCTAGATCTTCACACCTTTTCACTCATTACTGTACCTGTTTCTTGCAGACAGTCACTCATCAGCCAGAACCAAGCACTGCACGGGGCCTTGGAAGCTTTCCCATTTTATACTGCTGAGGGTCTTCCACTGGCAACTCCCCAGCTTGCCTTCCAGTGGCAGCTCTGTAACCTGACTGTCACAAGGAGAAACCAGTGGCAAGTTTGAACAGGCCTTGGTGAAACCCACATAGTTACTACGGGAAAAACAATATAGGATAGTTTTCACCATTAGAGATTATGTATGTCATCAGTGACATGTAGGTTTCAAAGTAAACAGTATCTACAGCTACTATGAAAAATACAACGTTGTCTTGCAGATAAAAAGGGATTCTTTCTCGCAGATGATGTTCTCAGAAGAGTATTACTAATACAAAATTACACATACTGCAGACTTATATGAAAGTGTTAACAATTCAGTGTCACGTGAAACATTACCTAATTCACGCTGCATACTTTTTTTGCCCTTACAGGGCATCATTAAGATGCAATGAAATCTTACCTCTAAAAACCAGCCTGTCACATCCTTAATTCTATAGCCTTTACATCTTTCTGTTAAGGCGGGGAGAACATCACTGGCTGCCTGAATAATGGCTTAGTAAATGTTATGACCTTCTTATTTCTCATGTCCCATTTACATTTAAAACAAAGCATCCAAGTCTAAAATTAACCTGTACTACAACTATATTAACTTGCTATTCCACATGAACAGCTATTGTAGCTACCATAGACATAGTCTGTAGTTATGTGAATCACTAAACAAATTATTATGCCTCTGCTCATGAAAGGAAAAGTTTCCTGATGACAAAGGTTTTAGTCATGCTTTATGAGAAGAGACGAGGCTTGACTTACTAAACTCAATTGTGTGTCCTGACAAAAATCACTAGAAAACTTACAAAGTATAATAGGAAAAGAAACCTTTTATCTTTCTGGTGAGTTAACATGGTGAATCACAGAATCATTTTGGTTGGAAAAGACCTCTAAGATCTAGTCCAACCATTAACCCAGCACTGCCAAGTTCACCATTAAACCATGTCCCTAAGTGTGCCATCCACTGGAGGTATTTTCTATATACCTCCAGGGATGGTGATTCAAACACTTCCCTGGGCAGCCACTACCAATGCTTCCTCACCATTGTCAGGAAAACTAATCCACAAACACCAGAGGTTTATGTCCAAAAAGGAGACAGAGGAGTCCTGTTACTTTATTCAAATAAAGGGAGAGGCCATGGGGCATTCCCCTGGGGTCTCTCAAATTCTTAGAGGATGCAGCCTCCTTTTTATCCTAATTTCCCGGTTGCATTTCCCTCTCTCTTTCCCCATTGGCTGAGAGGTATAGACTCCCTGAACTGCCTAATACAGATTTCTTCCAAATGTGTACCTCCTCTTTTTCTTTTCCTATGCAATTCATGGTTCTTTCCATTGCTTCTTTCATCTTTCAGTATCTACCTTGACCTATCAGCAGATCCACAGTTTTAAAGACAAAACCCTCTCACTCCTTTCATCAATCAGTGGAATTCCTCCCATTGTTTCTTTCATCTCTCAGTATCTAGCTTTCACCTATCAACAGACCCCCAGTTTGTTTGTAAAGACAAATCTATCTCATTTCTTTCACCATGACTACAAGTAATATGCAAGTTATCGTCGATATTTCTGATTCTTCCACTCCTGTTGCTAAACTCAGCAGTATATTTCTGCACTTGCTCGGATTTCCCTGTGTCAGCCATCATCCAGCAGCTCCCCAGCCTCTTTTTTCCGTCTCATCTGGCACGGCGCCACCATGGAGAGCTCGGAACCATGGCCAGCACAGCCCAACCCTTAGCAAACTTTTCACTTGGTGCCAAGGACAGCTTACATCCCTTTTCAGATTCTCATTACCAGATGAGATCAAGTCAAGCTCCCACACGACGCACAAAGTGTGGGGGCTGGACGCACACCTCAGAGCTGCTTTCAGAATGTTCACCCCTCCAGAAATCCCACTCTGTGAAGCTGGACTGCCCAAACTGCCTGCCCAGCGCTTGCTCACGCGCTCCACCGGCGCCTTCACCCCGCCCAAGGCGCGAGCAGGGCCCTGCCCCAGCCCCCACACCGCGCACTCGGACCGGCCCTACAGCCGCCTCGGGCACAGGACCGGGGAGGGGGAAGGGAAGTTTCAGGGAAGGGAAGTAAGTTTCAGGGAAGTTTCAGGGAAGGGAAGGGAAGTTTCAGGGAAGGGAAGAGCTCG
>VZTE01000372.1:6726-55640 GCA_013397775.1 Eulacestoma nigropectus | reverse complement strand
CGCCCCCCGCCGCCGGCTCAACCCCCCGCCCCAGACCACAGTGCGCAGGCGCCGGCTCCCCGCCGCTGGGCGGGGCGGGGCCGCGCAGGCGCAGCGCCCACAAGGGCCGCGTCGCGCCTCGGCCTTTCTCCTCTCCCGGCGCCAAGATGGCGGAGTACGACCTGACCACCCGGATCGCGCACTTCTTGGACCGGCACTTGGTCTTCCCGCTGCTGGAATTCCTCTCCGTCAAGGAGGTGCGTGTCTCTCCCTAAGGGTGGGAAAGCCAGGAGCGGGAAAGTGGCAGGCCCTGCTGCCAACTGCCGGTGCCTCCCGCGGGCCTGGGCGCGCCGCGGCTGGGGCTTCGTCCCGTGGGCCTGGGCGCTGCGCGGGCCGGGAGGGATTCGGAGACTCCGTAGGGAGGGGCTCGGGGTCCTGTGCCGCGTAGGTCGAGGGACGAAGCGTATGGGGCTGCCCAGGGAGGGACGGGAGCAGAGCTGAGGAGGCCTGAGGAAGCAGCTCCTTGATCACGCCGCGCAGCTCCTCGGCCCCTCCCTTGCGAGGCAGCGCAGAGTTCCTGTACTTTCTCTTTCCTCGGATTTGGTGTAGTGTCTTTCCCTCACCTGTATTCGGAGAAGAGGGAAGCCAGAGTTCTGCAGCCGCAGTTCGCAGTCCCACAGCGTGGGACACCCTGATAGCCCCGCGGCTCTTGGTGCTCGGGCCGTCCCGCAGCCGGAGCTCAGGGTGATCTGGGGGGTTACGCCAATGATACTAATGAATTTCAATTTGAAACCCATGTCATCACAAATTTGTGTTGGAACCAAATATAAGTCCCTATTGGAACTATCCCTTGTTGGTTTTCTTACACATATTTTTAAGTTATATTGCTACAAAGAACCCAGTAATGCTGAAGATACTTCAGACGAGTGGTTCAGATACTTTAGACTAAACTCTCATCAGTCTAAACTATTTTAAAATGGGAGCAAAATGTGTAAAGTTATGTAAGTTTTGAATTTTAAATAGGTCTTATTTTAGCCTTCAGAAATGAACTGATTAACCGTGCTTACATTGAGACAACTTGACCTAACCAGCTGTTGTGTCTAGCATGTGGATTTTGCTTAATGTCTGTCATCTTGGGGCCATTTTTGCGTTAACATTTTTAAGTCAGCTGAAGTTAATTAAACAGTTAAGTTTGTCGTGTTAATTTTGAACAACACAATGTTCAGAGCTGAATTAAACTTATACAGATTCTGTATCTGAGATGTCCACAAATGTGGTGTGGTGAGTTGTAATATAGCTCTTGTGCAAATGTGTTTGTGAGGAATATACTGGATTTGGCCCTCGCCTACATCTTCAACACCTAACAGCAGTTTGCAACTCACTGCTGAATTACGGAGTATAAATTCTAAACAATTTGAAAAGTTTAAAAGCACACCATCCAATTACATAGCCACTCTAAATTTATTCATATGCTATAGACCTAGCAACATACTTTAGATTAAACTGCACTACAGTTAAATTATAATTTAATCTTATGCATGTCTTCTGAGATCCACTTTAAATAATTTAACTAGTCCACGCTGTTCAGCATTTCATTTTGTGGAAAGTATTCTGTACTTTGAAAAAAAATATGATGAAGGTTTGTTATTTTTTAATATATATATATAATTTTGCAATAGGAATTACTATTCCTGTTAAGAGATTAGTAATGTTATTTGACTTGTAATTAGTTTTTGAAGTACCTGCTTTCATAGATAGCAGGAAATATTTGATGTTTTGCCAAGACTGAAAATGCAGAGGGCCTTTATAGTAAGTACTCCTAACAGTAGAACTGTGAGATACTTAAAACAATTCAGTTGTACAGAATTCCATAAACTGTGCCATAAAAGTAACTACATAATATGAATTACAACTCTTTAACACTATTCAAATGAATCTGTTAATAATTCCTGTTTCAGATCTACAATGAAAAAGAGCTACTCCAAGGAAAACTGGATCTCCTTAGTGATACCAACATGGTGGATTTTGCTATGGATGTGTACAAAAATCTTTATTCCGATGAAATTCCTCATGGTAAGCTGCTCATTTAGATGTAAAACTTGTTTTGCAACCTTTCTATCTAAAATAATAAATAACTAGTGGTCGTTTGGTTGTTGCATTTGAAAACTAGAATATTGTTTAACTTTGGCACTACCAAAAAGATGTGCAGTACTTTGACAAATAGAATGCCCTAATCCTGGGAAGTTTGGGTTTTTGGTCTGTCAGGAACTTAACCTTTAAGTGACCTCTTAAGTACTTCAATGCTGATTTGGTAATTTCAGTCACTTTAAAGGTGTAGCCTAATGGAGTTGCACTAGCTTTTCATCTGTCAAACACTATTGCACAATGATTTGGTGACTTTTTCTTTAAAGCATCCATTATGTTAAGACTAGAGTTGCTTTGTAAGTAATTCCATTAGTCTGTCTGTTTGCGGCTGATTTTTAGACTTTGGAGAGAGAAAGGTGTTTTTGAAAAGACGTGTTTTCCTCAGTTCTGTTCATATAAAAGTTGCTGCTTCTCTAGAAGAAAATAAATTTAAGGTTATAATGAATATGATCTCTTACTGTCTTATCTGTGATTTTAGTAACTTTCCTCTTTACTACTTAAATTTCTATCATCTTGAGGAGCATTTGGGAATGGTGAAAAAATGAGACTACGTAGCTTTCTCTAATTTCTGTCCTTCACGGGTGATTCGATTTTAAAGGGTTTTTTTTCCAGTTCTTTTTTTTTTTTTTTTAATGGGTCAGGTATTTAGTTTTGTTTGTTTCTTCCTGACCTCGTCTTTCAATATCCACTATCTTCCTATTTCTTGGTCTTTTTTTCGTTTTGGGCAATTCCTCACCTTTTTCTTAGCTATCGCGACTACAGTCTATTCTGCTTGCATCTTAGGAGGAAGAGACTTCAGTGCTGTTGCATTCTTGCTCTGGGTCTTGCTCTTTTCAGACTCTTGAAACTGCAGAGATGGCCACTCGCCTCTTTGGAAGAAGAGAACTGATAGACTTATGGACATTGAAATCACTGTTTTGACCAAGTCTGTGTTAGCATTAGATGTTGTTAGGGCATGTGTACCTTGACGCATGGGACTTGTAACATGTAATGAGAACCAGAGGGTTTCACTTCTGTAGTCTAAGAAACAGTTGTAACAATAGCTTCACCTTTAGGTTTCCTAACAGTTCTACTGATTAAAAAAGTCAGGCTCTATCAAGGCTATAAAAAAACCTCAAAGCTGAATTGGTATTCCTCTTTATTTCCCTGCTTCAGCCTTTTAAAATTGTTGAATATTACTGTTATCAGTAGTAAATAAGAAGTAAAATACTAAAGTAGTAAACAACACAAGAAACAGCAATTCTAGAAGACTTCCACAACGTAACTACTCAAATGTTTTTGGCTTTCTGATTATAGCCAGTTACTTAAGCAGGTTGCCTAAGAGTAAACGTTCATAAGGTCACAGCTTCAAGAAAGTCAAATGAATTTGCTCCCTTGGAGATCTCTGCCTTCATTGAAGACCAACAATTTCCACACTTGTTTGAAAAGAGTATAAAAAATGTTACATCTCAAGATTTTACATCATCAGTTTGGCAGGGTTTGGGGGTGTTTTTGTGTAGTGACTTACCACTGTTTGATCTGTGGCTTTTATTCAGTTAACATAAGCAGAGCTAGTTCTTTCACACAGAGTCCATTGTTCAGGGTGCTTGCTTGCACAGCTTCCTATGCAAAGGACTTAACTTACTCTTGAGATCTCTCTGGTATGTGTCATCTTCATGTATCAGTGCTTATCAGAATGTGTGTGTGGACAGGTGGTTCTTGTGGAATCACTGGTGTCATTAGTAGTTTACGCTATTCTTTTTTAAGACTTCACTGTTTAAAGTACTTAAAACTAAGTTCACTTACACAGTTATAAGTAGAAATGTCCCTGCACAATTTATAGTTGTTTTATCTTGTCTTCCATGAGATCAACTTACAATTACACATCCAGGAGATGTCGCAGGAAAACATTTTCGTATTCTTAGTAAGTCAAGTGAATGTTTTTTTTTTTTTCGTCTGTTTCTCCTTCCTCTTTTATAATCTCAAGAGTCAACTGAAGTTGGAGATAATTTCTCCATATTGGAACACTTCCTGTCAGGCAAGTTGTTCTTACATTTAGGTTGGGTCACCATTATGATGTTAGCCACCTTGGACATCCTGTTCAAGTATCTCTGTAGTCGCATCATGAAAGAAATGTCACCTCTGTTCACCGTGGCATTGAGTGTTCTGGTGTGTGGCTCACTTTCACAGTTTCCTGCATTTGTCTCCTGGGATTTAGTCTTGGCTTCTCTGATTCCAAATGTTTCTTGGGTCACATAGCCAATGTGAGGGTGATTTTTTCCTTTTTTTTTTTTTTTTTATGTATACACTTTTCTGAGTTTTGTTTAAGTCTTCATTTTATTGCATTGCTAGCACTTGGTGAGGAATTTGGGGTCTGTGTAAAATAATCACCCTAAAACTGTTAGTTCAATTTCTTCTGAATTTTTCATAAAGGGCTTAATGCTTCCATTAAACACGGAGTATTCAAAATCATAATTTTGCAGGTTGAGCTGCTTGAATATTTTTCCTGTCAATTTTTAGTTAAGTACTCTATAAATGTTCTTTCAGAACCTGATCATCAGTCAGAAGAAAATCAATCTTTGTGGTATCATTGGACTGTTTACTTTTTTCCAAGTTTATTTGGAATAAGCAAACTCAGTTAAAAGTTGTTTCTCCCTTAGTGAAAGCCTGAAGGTACCTTGTCTAATACCGACTCTGCTGAAGCTGTATCTGCTCTCTGGTGGCATCCACACAGGAGGAAAAGAACCATATGTTAGAAGTTTTTACTAAGTTACAGAATTGTTAAATACACCTGGGTTTGAGACTTGACTAAGAGGAGTGAGGTAGGAATTGGGAAGATGTGTTCAAGTGTCAGCACCATGTAATTACAGGTTGGTTCATGTAAAAACTTAAAGCATTATATTAAAGTCTGTTTGTTTGTGTGTTCAGCTTTGCGTGAGAAAAGAACAACTGTTGTTGCACAGCTGAAGCAGCTTCAAGCTGAAACAGAGCCTATTGTCAAGATGTTTGAGGATCCGGAGACTACGAGGCAAATGCAGTCCACTAGGTAATTTTTCACATGATTTGTCAGGATGGCTTGTTGGTACCTCTCAAGTGTTGCTGCTAGAAATGCTTTCTATTTAGTGACTCCAAGGAAGACATTTTTATTTCCGGACAGTATTTAAGTAGTGCTTGTGGTCAGGGAATTGAAATTGCTGGACAGAGTTTGCTCTTTTCAGTGCTTTTACCTGTTGTACGAAAGACATCTATTGTTTCTAATGCTTGTGAATCACCTTGGGACAAGTGACAGTCATCATCCAGTGCAGTCCAAACACAGGGGCTTTTTTGCTTGACTTTGATCAGGTTTAGGGTTTTTTGAGGGAAAATGTGGGCTAAAACAGTTCAGATTCTCTTTTCTGCCTTCAAGAAAGATTATGGAGTGCCATATTAGTCTGGGAGGCCTGGTGGATGAGCATCCTTTCAGCCTCAGAGCACATACCTTTTTAAGGTGTTTTGTCCTTTTCCTGCTTACTTGCTCCACGCCCAAACTGTTCCAACTTGTTGTAAGGTAGTGCTCATAATAGTATTTTAAAGATGCATCCAATTTCTTCTAAATTTTCTTATGGGAGTAATTAAAATAGAATGAGTTTGTCTGTACATCGTGTCTAAGGTCTATCAGAGTTTCACTGTGGTTAAGCTTGAATTGGGCTCTGTAGGAAAGAGTTCAGCTGTAGTCAGGGAGGAGTAACTGCACTTTCAGCAGAGAGATGGGCAGGTATGTTTGGCATAAATTACTCCTTGTTTCCTTTACATAGGAAACATTGTTATTGCTGTTGTAAATCTGACAAACTGGAATATTGATTGGATCCCTTCTTCAGCCTTACGTGCTATAAAATCTTAAATAGAGCATACTGTATCAGACAGACAACCTATGGCTCAACTTGAATTTGAAGGTGAAGCCTGTACTTGGGTGTATTGTTAACAAGCTTTATGCATCCGCTGATACGGAAGGCTGTAATGTTATTTCTAGAATTTCTGAGAAAAGTACTGAATGTACAAACTCTTCTTTCTAGTCTGCAGAAATCTTCTCTATGAATATACCTTTGTTTGGGAACAAACTCCCTGAAGAAGATGGGTCCCTCAAGGGAAAGGAACTTGCTTAGAAATTACTCTGTTTCAAATACACATTATCATCCTTTTTTTCTTGCTTCTGTTCTTTTTTCCACTCTTTGCGTTGTTTTCAGAATTTGTAATAGATTAATTTAGATCTTGGTCAGTGCAGAAATGGTGAGGTGCAGTGTGTTATGTCTCAATGCACACATGAAACAAGATGTCACTAGGAATCATGAAATCTGTTGGCTTTGCAGCATGCCAGGAGAAGTTTATTTTCAATCCTGATCCCACCAGAATGTACTTAAGGTTCTGCTGTAAAAATATTGTTAACTAAGTAACCTGCCTTTGTATCTGATTTCAAAATGGATGTTCATGTCAGATAATTACATAAAGAAAAGAAATTGCATTTGTTTATGACTTGTGATTATGCAAAGCCAGGAGCCACTTGCTTTTGAAGGTATAGCTTTGAAAGTGAAAGTCCCAGTTACCATGGCAATTGAGCCTGTCTTAAAGAAAAGTCTTCCTCCACAGTTATTCAAATCTAATTGAACATACAGAGGTCTTGTCCAATTAGTGCTTTGATTTTAGCCAGTTTTTAAAATAATAATTAGCCTAGAAAAATGTTACTAAAATGCTAGCATTTTGTGGGAAATACGCTCTGTTACTTGGCTTTTGATTCCCGGAAGTTGGTCAATAGTATGTACTTCAAATTGGAAATGCCTTGTTTGGGAGAAAGAGATACAGTCAGTAAATGCGTGGAATGTAACTTGCCTAACACTGTAGAATATTAACCCGACTATTCATCTGCAGCAAGTTTTGTTGTAGAACTGGTATGTGATTTGTGTTTGTAAAATATTTGGAAACTTCACAGCTCAGAAGTTCTGGTTTTGGTTATCAGCTCGGCAGTAGTTCTGATCCAGATTATTGGGTTTAGATAGTAATGGGTAGAATTGGGCTGCAATATGGCCATTTGTTGAGACCTGAGTAGTGTGCTGTAGATAGTAGAAAGAACTTTTGAGAATTTCTGCTGGTGATTTTGAATCTGTGTCAAATTCAGATAGCTGCATATTATTGGGACTTTAGATCATGACTTCTGATCCATGATGGTGCTGTTTGGAGTGCCCCAGTCTGGGAAATAATGTGTAAAGAAGATTTTGCAGGTAGAAGTTCTTTCAAGAATAAGCCAAAACATTTCACTTCTCTAAGCAACTGTTGGTAGATGTTGACTTTAAAATTACAGAGTGATAGTCAGTATTCCTCATCCTTAATCTCATGGATCTGTTCCAGTAAAACATAATTTATTTAATTGCTTTCACAGGTATGACTGGAGATTGTCATTCTTGGCTCACTTGGCGATTTGCCATTTGCCTGTAGAATTTTGTACCATAAGTTCTAATTGAACAAACTCACATCTTTGCAGTCAGTTGATTTCGGAGTAAATGGGAAAATACTCCCTTGCATACAGTTTTTACTGTATCTTTGTCCCAGGGAATTTACAGCTTGCTTCCTGGAGGCTTAAACTTCTTTTACTATTAATGTTAAATAAAGAAGAGTCTTCAGAGATGTAATCACGTGATCATAGATGTTTAGAACTTATTAGTATGATTATTTTTTATGGTTCTGTGTTCTGCAGGTATTTGCTGTGCTAGAGATATTCTTGTGACCCATTCTGTCTCAGTGCTAACAGTAGGATAGGTTTCCTTTCTACTTCTATTTACTTTAGTCTTTGCCGTTTTTTTCCTGTCTGCTGTTAAAATCAAGGCTGTCTAGAATAACTGCTCTGGAATTGGAATATGAGAGTGGGAAGAGCTCTAATTCAGAATTTAACTTTCATACTGAAAGCTAAGGATGCTATCAAATTTTAAAAAACCTTCCACCCTTTCTTAAATGTAGTTATTGTTGCAGGTGGCATTCATTGTTTAAAATTAGAATAATTTTAAGGTTTTGAAATTTCATGACATTTTAGTAGTAGATGACTCTGCAGCAGCTTTTGAAGAAGTGGAGGAATGTCACTTTAAATTCATGCTCAGTTTTTTCTGTTTTACCTTTACAATTGTGTTGCATTATGTAGTGTTGCATGGTGGCTATGAATTTATTTTGTAAAACCAGCACTTTCTATCCTTTTATTATAGAGATGGTCGAATGCTGTTTGACTATTTAGCTGAGAAGCATGGGGTAAGTCTTTTAGCTGCTGGAATTCAGTTCTAAGTATGTCCAGCTAACCTCTCTCACAGCTGACTGCCCTTTGACCAAGTATGGCATAGCATTTTGTCCCATCCCCTGTCAATGTAGTTAATAGGCAGAATTCCTAATACTAATGTATTTAAGCCTTGAAACTTTTAATTTTTATACAAACAAAAGAAAAGCTGGAACTTAATGCTAGCTGCACCTGTGTAACTTAGGTGTGCTTTACTACGTAATGCAAGATTTCACCTTTTTCCAATATTGGTGTAATCTTTCGTTCCATGGCATGGATCGAGAGTATAATAGTTTGCTATTGTCTTTTCCTATGCACAATATCTTTTGAAAAGCTACAGATTTCAAAGCTCACTCTACTATTAAAATTGGCTTGTGACAGCGTGGTTTTTTTCCTAGTGAATAAAAGCTTTTATTGTATTCCTTTTCAGTTTAGGCAGGAGTACCTAGATACACTCTACAGGTATGCAAAATTCCAGTATGAATGTGGTAACTACTCAGGAGCTGCAGAATATCTCTACTTCTTTAGGGTTCTGGTAAGTTTTGATTGGTTGTTGGTTTGGGGGTCAGTTTTATGGTTTGTTTGTTGGGTGTTTTTTTAATGAAATATTTAAACCAGTAAATTGTCTGCATTAATTCTTAGAATATAGTACTTTTGAGCTTTTTGACACGATTGCTTTAGACCAAAGTAGACAGTAATTGTTAATAATCATTAGTATTGTTCAGCAATTCTGTTATTTTCAAGTAGAGCTCAGAACTGTTCTTTAAATTTGTAGGTCTTGTAACATTTAATTATAGAATACAGTGAAACGAATACTTGTTTTTAGGACTACTTTTTGTGCACAGTTGTAGTCAACAGCCCTGAAAAGCTTGCAGGTGGATTGAATGTCATTGGTGGTAATGGTGAACTGCAAGCTTCTTATCTGAATTCTGTGATGGATTTAAGAGTATAAGTCATCTCCCTATGAAATGTAAACAGCTCAGATGATAAATGTAAACCAGATCCATTGTCTCTGAAGCAACTCTTTTCATGTTGTTGAATTCATA
The DNA here is from genome assembly GCA_013397775.1 of Eulacestoma nigropectus. Classification (NCBI taxonomy): domain Eukaryota; kingdom Metazoa; phylum Chordata; class Aves; order Passeriformes; genus Eulacestoma; species Eulacestoma nigropectus. The sequence continues at coordinate 46,202 of VZTE01000372.1, read as the reverse complement.
TCATTTGTTACTGGTGGGAGTGAATTTTGAGAGTAAAGATTTGATGTCTTGTAAGAATCTCAGCACAGTAAATTTATTGTTGGTAGTCAGTGAATGTGCTGCTTTACTAACAAATGGAAATTTAAGGTAACTTGAAAATCCAGATAATGTAGCTGGAACAGCTGCAGTACCTAAAAGCAGGTATTGTGAATAGCTACTTCTAATTAAGTGATTTGGAACCAACACAGAGCATGTGAATGTACTCAACTGAGTATCTGCTACATTAGCGCCTTGGTTGCCTGGAAGATACACAGTTTGTAAGTTAGTATCTCATGGATCTGTGCAGTGATTGCCAGATCCATGATACCATGTAGTGGTTCATAGGCTGATGCTTTTTTTCTTGTTAATTTCTATTCCCATTTAAAAGTAATCTTAACTCTGAAATACTGCTAAAGTAAACTACAATAATTTCTGGAATTGACTGTAATTAAAGAATAAAATTTGGAAAATGTATCTTTAATCAGAAGAATGGGGCTTAAAGTAGGAATGAGTTGAATTCTTAGTCTAAATTTTGATGCTAAAGTTGACTTTCAGTGTTAAAGATTCTTTTTATGGGCCAAGAGGGGAAATGAAAGTTACATATATAGGTTTGTGGGCAACTGTCCTTAATTCTTCATGCCTTTTTTCTGGTCATAGCATTATGTTCTTGTATATCAAGTAACTAATCTCAAAAAATGAAGTATTGATTTTATGCTGGTAATAGCTTAGTATAAGACTTTTGCTACTAATTCTGATGGGAGAAGGTTTGTTTAAAAGTTCTGACTATGACACATAGTCAGTGAAAGAACTGACACATAGTCAGTGAAAGAACTATTGTAACCAGTCTGAGAACAAAATATGACATTGGAATTACAAAGTGCAACTCATTCCTGTGTCAAATTAACACAGCTTGCCCTTAGGACTACCCTTCCAGGAAATAGGTTCAGTGCTGCAAAGTTGCAGTTCCACTGGACTTTTCTGTAACAAGTATACTTCTGGGCAAGACATTAGCAGGAAGAGTTTGGAATGCTAGCTTTTTGAAAGTGGCTGCCTACTATTATGAGTTCTTTAGTAACCTGCCTTATAATACTTGTTTTACTAGTTTAGAAGCATTTTTGTATGGTAAAACAAAAAAAACCACCACAAAATAAATCCGGTGCTCAGCCATTTTTTTTTTAAACTTAAACTGCGGCAGCATGGATCTTTGTCTTTCTTTGACAGGATTTCCTAGTTTCTGCTTAAGAAATTTTACTACTAATTTTTTTTCTGTGCCTAAATTGATTTTTCTGAAAAAAATAAAAGCACTTAATTTGGAAAGTTAGACTATGCAAAACTGATGTGTTGTAAATAAAAAATACTGCCAGAAAATATGTTTTGTAATTTTAAAAATAATAATTTTAAAAAAAAGTACTAAGAGTGTGATTTTGTTGCTATTGTTCGAAATAGGTTCCAGCAACAGACAGAAATGCTTTGAGTTCTCTTTGGGGAAAACTGGCATCTGAAATCCTCATGCAGAATTGGGATGCAGCCATGGAAGATCTCACAAGACTAAAGGAGACAATAGATAATAATGTAAGTAAAATCTTGAACATCTTAGCAAGGGTGAGAGGTTAGAGGTGCTAGTACTCAAGTTTCATTATAAATCACTTGCAGTCTTATTTAGGAGTAGGTTAGCACCTTTTCACTTTTGTATTGGCAGTGTGAGAGTTGAAGGATGCTTGTGAAGAAATAATGAAGCATTCTTTTCCAAATTGCTTGCCTCTTAACACCTTAAGTTCTCTTCTGTATTTTCAGATATATTTCCAATAAAAAAATCTTAAGGATGTGTTTGAGGGCAAGGTATCATTGTGTGAAATTGTTGCTTAAATTTCAGATCCTAGTACTATTCATTTTCTGTAAAGAATAAAATGCATGTAAATAAACCATGTTTTTATCTCATGAAGACAGCACTTTTGACAGAAAGTGCAAGACAGTGTGTATTTGGGAACAGTTTTCAGCTAACTCAGCTTTCTTGATGAAACTCTCCTGAGTTCAGATGAGTACCAAGAACTTAAGGGGGAAGTAGGGCTGCAGTACTAATTTAGAGCAAATGAAGGCATTAGAGACCTCTCAGTCTTCTCTTTGCCTATGGAGCTTCACTGGCCGTATCCAAGATGTGGAAGTTTTACTCTGTTGAGCTAGAGTCTTGAAAAACCAGAGTTTTTTTCTGTCCCCCAGTCGTTCTTTGTCTGTGGCAGATAATTAGTGTTAACAAATTTTCTTCTGTAATTTTGTTGTCTTTATGATTCTGTGTGGTAATAATAGACTATTTGACTTGTTCACAGAAGTCCAAGGTTTTTTTAGGCTAGAATCACAGCAGTTTGTTGTCATGCTCTTTGGCGTGTTGATTACTTGCCATGTCATTTCACCCTCGACATGTTGTTTTGCAGTCTGTTTGAAGTGCTTTTGAAATTTTGAGCTGATACAGGTACTTGGAACTGAACCCTTGTTTGTCCATTATCAGCACGTTTAAATAAAGATAATTACTTTTTCTTTTTTGGCTGAAAGTGAGTTTCATCATTGTCTGAGGGTCTATGGCAAAAAAAAATCTTGTGAGGATTTAGAAAGGAAATAAAACAGACAAGGTGAAGAAAGCAAGTAGTTTCTTAAGATCACATCTGAAGAGGGAATGCAAGGAACAAAATTCAGAATTAAAAAGGGAAGTAACTTAGGTTAGTATGGTGGTCTTTGAGAGCTAAAATCTCTGTTCATGCCATAAACAAAATGCAAATTTCAGCAAACTATTTGGAATATAATATTGGAAAAATTATCTTGCTTATAACTTTCAGTAGATTTATCACTGAGATGACAAAAAAGCTAGAGGTCAAACTCAGCCTGAGAGTGCTGACAGTTACAAGGAGCTGATGCAAAATCACAAAATTTTGAGCAGTTACAGGTTTCCATGGATTAGTATTCAAGCAAACTTTGTATTGTGTTTGACTTGAACCAATGTTACATTTTCTCTTAGTCTGTCAGCTCTCCACTGCAGTCTCTTCAGCAAAGAACATGGCTCATCCACTGGTCTTTGTTCGTGTTTTTTAACCATCCTAAAGGGAGAGACAACATCATTGACCTTTTTCTCTATCAACCACAGTAAGTTATGTTGTACTATATGGGGGTCTTTAAATCAAATTGAAGGCAGATGATGAATATGCAAGCTTGCTGAGCTTAGGGCTGCAGGGATGAAGGTATTGTTCTATTCTGATTTTGTAAAAAGCTATTTAAAAAGATTCTTGAAGGAAATCCAAGACTAAAAATGAGAATTGAAACACTGTGTGTATTTGGGAGAGGATTGACTTATATGTAGATCTAGCAGTCTTTGTTGCTCTCCTTTGGATGCTCTCTGATAGCTTGATACCTTTCCTATGTTATGGCACCCAAAGCTGCACACAATACCAAGGTGAGGCTGCTCCAGAGCAGGACAGTGCCCTCTCTTGCCAGCTGGTGATGCTGTGCCTGATGTCCACCAAGACGCAGTTGGTTCTTCTGCCTGCCAAGACACACTGTGACTCACATTTAACTTGTTGACCAGGACCCCTAGATCCCTTTCTGCTCTCCAGCCTCTCATTCCCCAGTCTGTACACAGATCCAGCGTTGCCCTGTTCCAAATACGGAATCTGACACTTGTCCTTATACTTAATACAGTTGATGATTGTCCAGCCCTCTGATTTCTTTGTGCGGATCTCTCTGCAAGGCCTCTCTGCTTTTGAAGAGTTAACAGCTCCTCCCATTTTAGTGTCATCAGCAAACTTCAGTATACCTTTGAGTTCTGAACCTGTGTTTTTTCTTTCTAGGTATCTCAATGCAATTCAGACAATGTGCCCACATATCCTCAGATATTTGACTACTGCAGTCATAACAAATAAGGATGTTCGTAAACGTAGGCAAGTGCTGAAAGATCTAGTCAAGGTTATTCAGCAGGTAAGGACTGCAGTATCTGATATTTTCTGCCTCTTTATTAAGGAGACTTTATGATAACTTTCTTCTGATAAAGGTTAGGATTTGAGGTATTTTGATACTTTTCTTTGTCAGTGAAAGGTTTTACTGAAGTAAAATGTAGATCAGTCAGTAGGAGGACAGAATAATTTTTTTTCTCCTTTCACATACATGAGCAGTGTATGCACACATACATGCAGTAGAGTATGCGTTCAGTTCTTCCTTTCTATATGATTAAATGCAAAAATTCAGTGAGATGTGAAGTGGCTTTGGATCTGATTCTTCTTTTTCAGCTATGTGTACGAGAAATTGTTCTATGAAATTGTTCTTACATTTCAAAACGACTGAATTGTCTGTGTTGGTTTGAGTTCACGTCCATTCTCTTGAAAATGGTTCTGTTGTCACAGTTACATGAGGATGGAGATACCGAGAAGAGTAATAAAAGAGTTGCTTGGTAGCAATCAACAGTGTTGTGGCCCAGATTTTTATCTGAAATCAGCATGCCACTTATATACAAACCATTACACTTCAAACACTTGATAATGTTGTGAATGATAAACATTATATCTGTGTGTGTGTATATATATAAATGTGACAGTGCAGTTATTACAGGCTAGCAGTCAATTATAACCACATCAGGCCTTTGGGAAATTATGAATGCAAAGCACAATCAATGCAAAGATCATATTTTAGTCACAACTTAATCTGTTTTTAACCATTAGTGTTCACAAAAAGTAGCATAAGAAGCAGTAGATTAGTCTTAAGTGTTATGACTCATCTTTTTATCTAAAATCTGATTGTAACATTGAGCTTCTAATAGAATATGAATTTCTAATACTTGAAGTAAATAACATTTTACAACTTCTTGCTTTTGTTTAATCATGCACACCATTATGGTATTCCTTTTGAAAAGACCAACCTTGGTTTTGAAATCACCTATCAGATTTCTTAGTACTCATCTACTCTATGGTTCATGATATTAAATCATGATGTGGAGAGGTTTTATAGCTTTGAAATAACTTATGTGTTACTGCTCTAGTAGTAGTAAAAGATTGTTTATACTTGTAACATCTTTGCAAGTATTGAACTGATAGGTAAGCTGTTGTTTATTGAATTTAAGAGATGCTCATTCTAAGACAATTTTGCAAAGTGGATGTTAATAATGGTTAACAAGTATAATTTTGATGTGAAAAACATTTAAAAATAAAACTGAATTTGAGATTGTAAATACAATTCTTTGGGGAAGAAAAAAATAACTTTGATCCATAAAGAAAAAATATCTCTCTTAGGAATTCCCTTAATCTGTTGATCTTACTGTATGCTAAAGCAGATATTGATAGATAATGATTTAAGCTGTTTTAAAATATGCATGAGAAACACTTAAGGGGATGTTTCATTACATCTGAATTTACACAATTGTATATAGAACTAGTGTTGCCTCTGCCTGGTAACTGAGAAAGTTGAGCAACTTCTGTAATGCTGAAATAAATGGAAGTAGTTTGTGTATAGAAAGTAGCATTTTTGTTAGCTATATTGTCCATGAAAATCAAATAATCATTCAGTTTAAAGTGTGAAGGATTCGGTGTTGGAGTCATGTTTGAAATCCGAATTTAGGAAGACTATCACATTATGAAATTTGGAGGTTTGATACAGAGACAGCTCTAGTGTCTTGATGCTTTCTTAACTCAAAGATAGCAGCATTAAATGCTGAAGGTGAAACTACACCTCTGATTTTTTAACTAGACTATTGGGAAGGAGCACATTTATGTAGCTTTTATAAGAGGAATTGGGAAGTTCAACTTTTTTTGAGGTGATGTAGAAACACTTGTTTCTACTATTAATTTTTTTTTTAAGAATGTAAGGCATTCAGTGACCACATGGCCTTGACTTCAAATTTTTTTCCTTATTTTTTTTTGACAGGAATCCTACACATACAGGGACCCTATCACAGAGTTTGTGGAATGCTTGTACGTTAACTTTGATTTTGATGGAGCACAGAAGAAGCTCAGAGAATGTGAAACAGTAAGACTTAAAATTTTTATAAGACTCTTTTCCTTTAAGTAAGGACCTCTAAAATTCACAATGGACAGCTAATTTGTTTGAAGTGGTGTTTGATTCCATTGCCGGTGTTTTCTGATAAACTTTAATCCATGGTTGGGTGCTGTTGTGTTTTTTGACAACTCATTTTGTAACACTTAAGTGTGACTTACTGTTAAGGATGTAACTTTAATGTTATAATAATGTTATATTTAAGAAGTTCTAGGAGAAGCAAATAGGTAATCATACATTTGGCTGAGCTTCAGGTTTTCCATTAAAGTTTGAGAAATGCTTGAAGAAAAGCTCAGATTTGCCTTTTGTTGTGAAAGATGACTAGGTAGTCAAATTTAGTGTTGAAAGGCTCTTCAGTAGAGTTAGGAAAGCACTAGAGTTTGACCTTCAGTAGAGTTAAGGCCTTACTTTTTTCTTGAGTCAGACCTCAGTGATCATGTTAGCATGCAATTTAAATTTAATAAGGTGCTGAACAATGAAGCAATGAAAAATATTGCTAATCTGTAGCTTTTCCTCCACATGTTTGAACATAGCAATAATGTTTTTAGGTGCACTGTGGGCTGCTCTTAGTTATTGGCAGTGTCTACATTTCTACTCACACGTTTGTTCTCATGTTCCCTTTCTGCTTACACTTGCAGGTGCTTGTGAATGATTTCTTCTTAGTGGCATGCCTTGAGGACTTCATTGAGAATGCCCGTCTCTTTATATTTGAGACTTTCTGTCGCATCCATCAGTGCATCAGCATTGGGTAAGAGAACGTCTTCATTCCTCAGTTCAGAAAATCAGTCATGGAGGGCAGTTTGACAAACAGTGTAAACTTCAGGAGTGAAGTATTCAGTCGTCAGATAAAATCCTAACTGAAAGCTCATTTGGATAGTATTCTTTCTAGTTTTATAGGTCTGATGTGATGTACTTGAATTACAAGTATATTTCAGAGTTGAATTATTGTGTTTTACTTCAAAACAACCTTTTTCTACTGCTCCTAGCTCCCCCCAAACAAGCAGTACTTTCAAGCTAAAACTGCTATGGTTTTAAGTGGGATCTGTACTGGATTTAATGGGAACTTTGATACCTAGTGTCACCAAAGTCCTGGTGACTTCATTTGGACCTCAATTCCAATGTTGGAGTGGAGTGTTGTGTTAATATTAAGTAAATAAAAATTGCAAATACAGTATTGCTTAAATTTATTTTTACTTAGTAGATACAGATACTCAAGTCTATCTTATAGGTATGTTCTTTGAAATTTATTAAATTGCATTGCTTTTTTCATTAATTAAATAGAAAACAATGGATCTTATTCTCTGTGGCAAAGTGATTCAGCTGTAAGAACTGTCTTTAGCAAATATGTCTGTTGTTTATTCAGATTTATTTTATAAATGCAGACTTTACATATGGATCAGCTCTGATGCCTCTCTTGTATACATACTAAAAAAAACTAAATGGGAAGACACTATGCTTGAGATCTTTCCACTTGGCCTTTGCCCACATTTCCCATATTTCCACATCCATTAAATTAAAAGGAAAAAGTGAAGTGAATAACTGAATGCTATAAAAATCTCACTGATAGAGAGAGCAGTGCATAGATCCTTGACAGCAGAAATGAAGGCTATTGAATTGATCAAGTTCAATGGAGTCTTGTTACTAGCTGGTATCCAGAGCAAATGTGTGCATCTAGTCCTCTGAGGAAAGGATTTAACACTGCCTGATTTCAAAGGAAAGGATTTGAAAGAAAATTGTCTTAATATTGCAAACTTCTTGAAAGGATTGCATTTTTATGGATAGGTATAGTTGGAGAAAGGACTGATTCTTACTACTTCCAATCTTTAGTCACTGAGTGACATGCTTGTCTTCATTGCCTTTGGAAAATATATTTTTTTAACCTTCATATCAGCTTAAAATAGTCAGTGGCTTTGATGTAAAAGGGAGACAGTGAATTTGAGCATTTTATTCAGCTGTGGTGTATTGGGTTTAAGCATATAGTCCTAATAGTAAATGGAACTACATGCTGTGAGCAGAGTTTTTCCATACTTAATATTCATTTATATAAGAGGGCTAATGCTTCGTCTAAAATCACTTTAAGCAGAGCACTGCACACTTAGGCATAAAGGGGGTTTGAACAAGTATTTGGGAAAAAAAACCCATAAATATAGTTCTTTTAAGGATGAGTTTCTGGGGAATATAAAGCCCAATAGTGTCTTGCCTTTTTTTACAAATTCTTTTTAGTGATGTGAGTACTGCACATATTCAAGCACAAGTTTTCAATGAAACTAGATGTTTAGGCTTTTTTAACTAGAGACTAGATGTCTTTCTAAGAAGTCTCCTTCTCTTACCTGACTCCAGTCAAGTAGCAAAGACACTGCAGTGTGTACGTTAAGTATTTTTCAAGGCTTATATCAAAAGATATTGATAAACTGTGGGCAACATACCAGTGATTTGTTATGGCAAAATTGTGGTAGGTGATTGCCATTTATTTAGTGTTTATTACTTATTTTATAGTTCATATTTTTTGTGCTGTGTATGACACCTCAACTTTCGGTATAATAAAAATTATTGTAGTTGGCTGCCCTTATTATGTGTGAGTGATTCCTAAATATAGGTAGCAGTGTCCTTTCCGTATAAGCATCATAGTGTATTCTGAGGCAAGTGATAGATTTGGAGTTGAGACATTTATTTCAGCATGACATGGATATTCCTACCACACATCCCTAAGTTAATTACACATGGAATCAATCATCCGTGATGAGGTGATTCTCAGTATGTCATTGTGTTTTTAATGATGGATATCAGCCATAAATTTCTTTGCAAGCTGTAACAATCATTAGATTTGGGCTGATTAAATTAGGTGCATAAGTATTTCTTAAGTGTATTTCAGACTTGCTTTTGAAGAAATTAGCCTGCTGAAATGTTTGGCTGAGGCATAGTTCTTGAATTTCTTTGTTCGCAAGTGATTTCTACTGCTAATCCTAGAGCCAAAAACTAGATGGTTGTAACACAGTGCTTGATAAGTACTGTTTAACTCTAGAGAATGAATTTGAAAACAGTTAGTGGGAAACTTGCTATTCCTTATATTAAATAGAAAATAAATGCCTGTTTAGTTTTTTATCTACTTAGATCTGCTAAGGAGCTGACATTTTTCCAGAGGACATAGTTGCTTTGTCAGTTCTAACTTCAGGTTTATACATCCCAAATCACCTTGTGATTGGTTTGCTGTTTGAAATATCACGTTTAATAGGGAGTAATAGATGAAGCTAATTCTGAATGTTTGTTAGTTTGATGTGCCTGTATTTAATTGGAGAGCTGAATATGCTTCATTCTTCTTTTGTACTGCACGCACAAGAAAACTATATACAAGATGGGCTTGTTCATATATGAACATGTGAGGAATTCAGTACGTTTGCCTTTTAAGTAAATGAAAACTTAAATAACACTAACCCTAGCATGACCCAAAAAAGTGAATTTCCTTATAAAAGAGGAGGATAGAAATGATTAAAAAAAAAATTTGTAACTGTTTTGGCAAAACTGCCATTCAGAATTAGCTCTGACTTGAAATGGTAGACTATTCTTTAAATATTAATAGTATTATTTCATTATAATTAACTTAATTTTTATTGAATTATAGCAGGAATCTTTGTAAACAGTGTTAACCTATAATACAACTTTCATTGCATTATTTCCTTAATGGTGTTAATATGTATTTGTAAATCTAAATGTGTCACTATTACTTCAACTGTCAAACTTGTATGAGGCTAAGCTGTATTTTTTTATCTCGAGAGTTTTAAATACGTGTTCTAACTGTGATAGGAGAATAGTGGTGTTTGTTACAGAATTGTAATCAGGATAGATCTGTAGTGCATTTGCTCTGGAAGGATAAGGAATACTTTTGTGGCCATGTGTGTTACTTTACCAGGAAAATACCTCTATGTTATACATCCATGCACTTTGAGTGGTACTGGCTGCTTCAGTGTAGGCTGCAAGGAGACTGAGAGGGAATCCAGTTGCCACAGGTGCTGGAGGAAGGTAATCTCTTGTGTCAAAGATGTGATAAAGTTTTAGGTTTTTTAATAGATTTATTCTATATTCACTAAAAGATAGTTGTTACCTAATAATTTCAATTGGTTTATATTAAAATTTAAAATCTATGTAAGTCTCAAAGCTACAAGTTGAGATAAAATAGGTTTTTACATCCTTTTTACTCTGATTTTCATTCTATAATTTTTAAGTTTTCCAGATACAAGTGCAGGAAAATAATACTTGTACAGGAGTGTGTTATTTCTGTTGTGTTGCTACATAGATACTGTATGTTTGTTCAAAAAACACTTTTTAGTTTAAAGAAAAGCCACTTCTGAAGCAGCTGAGCTAGTAATAAAATGTAGATATAATAGGAAAACGTAGAATTATTTGCTAGTAACAAATGTAAAAGACTTCATAGTTTCCTGCTTTGAATGATTCTCTAGAAATCTGTGCCCTCTTCCCCTCCAATTTCACGGGGACTTTGTCAAGGAAAAAGGAAAGTGTAGGTGCTGTAGGTTGGAAGGCATCTGGTCTAATCCTGTGAACCCCGTTACAGCTCTGAGCAAGTCCCACAGCAGTATTCCATTATGCTGCTTAGTCAAGAATCCACTAGTAAAGGCCCTGTCTCCAAGAATGGAGGTTCCACACTGTAATCTCAAAGATGGGTTGCTTAATCCCCAGTGTAGTGGCAGTAGCCTTTCTTGTGGTCATCTGGAAGGAAACTTACTTTATCTAATCTTACTAATGTTTCTAAAAGAAAAAAGTGAGAATTACACCCACCCCCATGTACTTTCAGTTTAAAATTTCTTTAGTTTCAAGTCAAATGTTTAATCACTGATTAGGGGTAATAAAATGATTGTATGTTATTTTCTGTTAAAATGTCCAGATGACTGATAATTTTACAAAAATTGCCATCCCTGATGTCTTCTGCTCTCGTCTGCCTTTACAATTGCTAATTCAAACTCAGATTAAAAGGTCTACTGGAACAGTAGCAACTGGGGTTGGATTTTACTTCCCCTTACTTTGCCAAGTTCAAACACTTTTTACCCATTTGTTGTGTTATTTTGCTGAAGTGAGTCAGTGTAAATCCAGTATTTTAAGTTACTTTGGGTTTTTTTCTATTCACTTCATTTTTATCTGTGGAAAAAAATTGAATTTGCTTTTATAGTTGAGAGAAAGATGAGAGATCAAGACCATATAGGAGAAACTGTATAAAAAAAAGAGTATGTGGAAGTCCAGCTAGGTAGATGAGCTAATAATTGATAGTTTATAAAGTATTTACTTGATGCAAATGATCATCAAGAAGAAAATCATTTTTTCAGGTGGAGAAAAATATGTTTAGGCAAGATCCTGTAAAATGGGGAGAAACTGACCTCTTGTGCAACTCAGCATAGCCAGCTGGCTTTTTAGTCATGCCCGTAGCCCTTACCTCATGTTTGTTACCTTAGTCTGAAAGCTGATGGAAGAATGAGCGTTACAAATGCCCTGTATGAGCCAGCTGTCAGCAGGTAGCTAAAGGAGTTAGCTGGAAAGCCACAGGAAACACTATTAGGAGGAATTATTCCTGGACAAGAGTGCTTGTTTGATTAAGAATGTTCCTTTCTTTGTTCTCCCCCACCTTCCTTCCTTGAAATTGCAAAAAGTTCTAGCATAGTGTATCTGTCATATCTTCTATACCAAGCTCTGTCTCATGGGTCTTGTTCCTGAACTTTGGAGTGAAGTTTTCTTGCTAAACATTTTCCTGGACTAGCTAGTCTATACTTTCTTGACTGCTGATTGCATTTAAATAAGAATAAAAGCAATTCAGTTGGTGTTTTTTATAATGGTGGTGGTGGTGTTATGTTAATAGTGAAATTACTTAAATGACAAATTTTCCAAGAATGTTTGTGTAGACAGGTTTTAATAGGAACATAGGAAAATTGTGCAGGTCAAGATTTAAAAGCAATATGGTGTAGTTCAGAATGAGCAAGTATGTACTTCAGGATATGAATTTCTTATTTGCAGTGGGGGTGGGAGATGTGCAGGAGAGCATGTATGTAAGTTTTAAAGTCATTTCAGTCAATGAAAGTAAGCTTCCCAGGTAGGCAGTATTTATTGAATCTTGGACTGTGCCAAATTTTGTGTTGGTTTGACTTGTATTCCACAGTCTCTAGTTATGTTCACCAACATCAGAGAGATTCTCTTTCGCCATTTAATAAGTTTGTTATCTTTTAGTATGTTGGCAGATAAACTAAATATGACTCCTGAAGAAGCGGAAAGATGGATTGTCAATCTAATTCGAAATGCACGATTAGATGCTAAATTGGATTCAAAGCTGGTAAGACTGTACATAGAATCATGGAATGGTTCTTGTTGAAGGACCTTAACGACCATCTGCTTAGAACCCCCCTGGAAGGACACCTCCCCACTATACCAGATTGCTCAGAGCCTGATCCAAGGTGGCCTTGAGCACTTCCAGAGATGCAGCATCCACAGTTTTTCTGGGCAACCCGTTCCACCCTCACAGTAATCTAATTTAAACCTACTCTCTTTCAGTTTAAAGCCAGGTGGATCCAAGTAAATTTGTTGAGTTTTTCGTTAAATTTCTTTTACTTCGTGGGCAAAGAAAAACAGTAGAAATCAGAACTTTCTACTCCTGGATAAACTGTAGTGGATTTCGTTTATTGTGTTTTGCTCTTGATTGTAACATGATCTGTGAAAGTTCTGAAAGCAGACTAAAGGCCTTTGCATTCTGAGCAACTGTTAAATTTATTCTCTTTGCTGGGTTTTAGGGCCATGTAGTCATGGGCAACAATGCAGTCTCGCCTTATCAACAAGTGATTGAAAAGACCAAAAGCCTGTCTTTTCGTAGTCAAATGTTGGCTATGAATATTGAGAAGAAACTGAATCAGAGTGGTAGATCTGAGGTTGGTATAAGTTATGTTTTTCTGAATTCTTGCTGTCTTTTTTTGTGAGAGATAAATTTAAATGTAATTCTTAACCTATGCCTTGTACCCACTCCTAGTTCTAATACTAGGAATTACATTGGAAAAGGTTTACTTTGTCATGGTGAGAATTAGACAGTGGGTGATTCTTGATTTCTTTCAGCCTTTCTCTTCATCATTAGATTTTCTTCTGTTGCATAACTGTTTCTGTCATTTGCTGCTCTGGTTCCTTTAAATGGTCTCCTTCACCATCAGGAAAGGGCAGATTATGAAGTGTGACACCTATGAAAGTAGTTATAATACTTTCTCCAAGTGAGTTGTACTTAAAGTATTGTAGGTGCATATGTGGTATTGAAAGAAGAATGAATGGTGCTTAAGACTGGAACGTGGAGGAAGAGTGCAAAACCCTAACTGTTAAACCCATTTAGTGAAATTCTAGAAAATGTAATTAAGTCATTGAAAGGTTGAAGTAGAAACCAGTGAAAATGAGAAAGTTGACAAGATCAACTGTTTTTGCTTCCCTCCACATTGCAATATGGGAAGCTCTGCGAGGGAGAACAGCACTGTAAGGGGATGGCTCTGAGGTCCACTAAGGACCTAGCCATACATCTTTAAAACAAACAAAAAAAGTCAGAACGAACCACACAGTAAAAGAGCTTAAACAGTAGAAGTTTTATTTGGCTTCCTCACTGCTTGGCTGAAATACTGGTGGAAGTTGAACAAGCAGTGGTGCACTAGTTTATTCTGTTAATGGGAAGTCATATGAAACTTGTGTGCCATTACTTTCTTTTAAAAATATAGCTGAAAAATTATTCTTAGATTTATATTGGGATCTTCTAGAACTTTTCCTTTTTGAAGCTACTAGCTTGGAAGACTCTAACTGTACAACTCAATTACAGTGTGTGTGTCTGTTGTATCAACACTTACTTTAATCTTATAGGGTATCCTTCACTAATTAGCAACATTCCTACTTCATATCCATATACAGTATTAGAATTGTTTAAATTAATGTATCATAAATTTCAGTAAGTATTAGGTAATATAGTAATTTCTTCTAATCCTTATTTTTTCATTTTTTAGGCACCTAACTGGGCTACTCAAGACTCTGGCTTCTATTGAAATACTTCTGCAGTAGGGGAAGATCTGTTTATTTGACTAAAAAGCACATAAATATGTAACCTTTTTGAGAAAAAGTAATTATGTGTTAGAGCTAATGTTATTTGAATAAAATTGGCTACTTTTAACAGTCCGTGTGTGTTTGATTTAACTAGATTATGTTATATAGGGACTTTTTAACATCATAGTGTTCTACAGCATTTTGGATCATATTTTGCAAAATTTAGGATATTAGTTCTGTTAGGTTTGTTTGTACCAAAGGATGCTTTTGCTCTCAGGGCTGTCTGAGTTTGGAAGCAGGGATTTCTAGATTTTTATTACCTGTTGCAAATGGTGCATTTAAAAAAAATTAAAAGTGTGTGGTACAAACAGTTATACCATGTGGACCATGTTTGAACATGTGGTCAAGCCAAAATCTTTCTCTGCACTTCCATGCTTTTGTTTGTTACAAGAGAAGCTTGGAAGAGAGAAGGCACATATAGCCAATATCTTTTATGAAACCTAACCTAGTCTACATGTAGAAAAATTTGAGTAGACCTCTTGTGTTCATGCTTCAGGATTTTTCTTGTTTGAAATCTCATTTTTAATCTTGCCTCATGTTGTAGCTTTCTGGAGTAGTTTTTTTGGTTGGAGAGGAGGATTACAAAGACCTGACGAGTGAGTTGCATATGGTTTAAAACTTCCATTCTGACATTTGAAGTTCTTAAGATCAGTGATGCAAATAAGGGAACAAAACTCTAGTTCAATTATTGGAATCTGAAGGGGGTTTGTAAGTTTTGGGGTTCTCACTCACTGTTTCACAGTTCCTGGATTTCCTTAGCACCTTTGCACTGCAGAATATACCTTAGCATCTTTAGGAGAAAATCACAGATCCTTTTTCTGAGTTCTGTCAAGTATAGTGACTGATCACTGAGGTGAAATGTGCATGTTGGAAAGAAAGAGGCGCTGTCACTGCATACAGTTTCATATTTATGGTTGAGGGGAAACGCCAATGACTCACCTTCAGCTTCTTCCAACTGTGTACCTGTTTCCCTCTTAACTCCTTAAGTTCTGGGATTCATCTGCATGTGTAAAGTTGTTTTAGCTTGCCAACACTCCTGCTTTCTATCTGGAATTACACATTGACTGGGAAAGGAGAAAAAGTTAAGTAGTGTTCATGCTTAAAGCTAAGACCAGTTTTTACAGTTGTCTTCAGTCCCTTCAGTGGGGAGGCTTCACAGCAGGACAAATCTTCAAGCCTGAATGGAGACAAGATAGGTGGCAATGGACACAAATTGAAACATGGGAAAAATCCAGTTAGATTTAAGTAGGAATAAAAAAAGAATATTTTTAGTTTTTTGACCTGGAAGATGATCAGGCACTGGAAGCAGTCACCCAGAAAGGATATGCGATCTCCACCTTTGGGTTTAGTAAGTACCTGACCACCCTGACAGATGTAAACCTGCTTTGAGGAGGGAGTTTGACTCTGGCCTTCTAACGTCCCTTCCTTGACTGAGCAACTGGAATTTAAGAAGTGGTAGCAACAAGCAGTTAAAAGTAGATTGCTGCTGGACTATAAACGTGGTGCAAAAAGGCTGGCCTGCAGCACAAGGATTCACTTTATGTATTGGATTGGTTCCTGGGATGGGGATGAAGAGTCTGAACTCGAGCTGAAGTTAGCAAGTTGCTTTTGGAGACCAGTTTCCTAAGGCTGAGCATGATCTATGCCAAGTTCCTTATTCCCTGAATTTTCTGTCAAGGGATGTTGCATTTCACAGGGAAACTGCAGGGAACTGTGAGGAGTTCTTTTAAAAATGGATGGTCAGGAACGAAATTAAGCCAAACAAGGCAAACGTTGCATCTGAGAACCATTTATTGGTAACAAAAATTAGAAGGAAAAGGAGTTGCCTGAGCTAAAGAAGGCTAGAAAAGACACAGCAAGACTAAGGAAAATGGGAAAGGAATGGGGAGAGAGAGAAAAAGAGGGCTTTACCATTAGTGAGTCAGGGCAGTGTGGTCGGTGGCAGGGAGTGTGCACGCTGCCAGCCTGTGGGCAGGCTGGCTCTTAGTGAGCCTGCGTGTCTCCCGGAGGGGTGCGGCTCCTGAAGCGATGGCACCGGACACGCAGTGAGTGGGTGCTCGGACGGGAGGAGCAGGGCCCTGGACAAGGTTGCAGCAACCGTCTGGATCAGGGTGAAGGGTGGGCAGTGATGGCTGGATCGGGGCGGCGGGCTTGGGTGCAGGAAGCCCAGGCAAAGACGGGGCAAAGTGGCACGGTGGCAGTCAGGGGCACAGGAAAGCAGGACAGGTGCGAGGGGGAACCAGCAAGGGCAGGAGAGTGAGAAGGCAGGCAGGCTGGGGCCAGGGCAAAGAAGGAAGGGAGCGATCCAGCAGGAAGCCCCAGCAAGCCCTGATGCAGTTGTTTTTTATACCCCCCGGCCCCTCCCAAAGCCCGCCCTCTAACAGGGAACCATTGGCCCAGTCCAACCTTTCTTTGCCGTCCGTTGGTGGAGACCTTTTCGCCTCGTGGTTGGAGAAGCCCCTCCACAGTGTCTCCTACTGCCTGCCTTATGGGAGGTGTTGGCAGGCGAAGTCCTCCCAGAGACAAGGCTTCTTCTAGTTGCCTCCTGTATGTGCCTCTGACAACTGTTTTTGAGGCATAACAAAGCTGAATTGGCTTCTCACAAAGGATTGACTAAATTGCAGTCTATAGATTCACTCTATATTGTTGCAGCCCCAGAACAGTCACTTTAGAACAATCCAGATTGTGTAATAGCCATGTTCCCTATTAACACAATCATAGAAGTGCAGTTGTGTAATAATTAAAGAATTTTTAAATGAGATAAAATTGGAATGTTTCTTTGTAAACAGCAGGGAAAGGGCCCACATGCAGCTTTCCCTTTGACAGGAAGAATTTACTTAAAAGTACAGATTTAAAATCCTCTCATCCCAGGAGTGAGATGTTACCATAGCTTTCTGTTCTCTATGTTTCGGACCCTTTATGTACCAGCTGTGTAGGCACAGAAAAGGTACGTTCAGATTCTAGCACTACTGAAATGCTTGATCTCCCATTAAAGGTTTCAGTCCAGCTCACAAAAAATCCCAACACTTTTACTACCTTCACATTCAGTAAAGAAATAATCATTACTTTTTTATTTGGTCTTTCTTAGGAAGCTCAAAGGGTGAAGTTTATTCAACTTGTGGATATAAAACTATTGCTTTATGGGTTGATTCTGGTTTTTTTGAGGAGGGTGGTGGGCTAGGAGTTTCTTGGTCTTGCACTGTCATAAATCCTGGTGCTGTCATCACTGAGAATTGATTTTAGTAAACAGGTGGGTTTCAGAACAGGATTTCAAAATAATTCATACTGATTTCCAGAAGAGACGTTTGCTAGTCAGTTTACTAAAATAGAAATCACGTAATTGATGTAAGATTCAGAGCAAACTATATTCACTGGTGACATCTCAGGTACCTGCAACTGTGTTGTATGCAATACTTCCCGTTTTCTGAAATTGCAATTTTTGGTGAAAGGGGTTTTAAGCAAATTATTTACTTTTAGTACTTTTGTCAGTACCCCTCATCTCTGCTTAGGAGAAGTTTAGAAAATGTTCATGTCACTCTTTAAAATAAAGAATGAAACAAAAAGGTGGTTGTATAGTTGGAGAGTGGTGCATGTGTTCTGAAGCCCACCTGCTGTTACACACTTAAGGTAATGTTTCTAAAAATCATTCTTGTAAATTGATAGATCTCACCTGGTTTCAATAGCTGAAAGGGAAATGCCTCATTCAGAACGTTGCTATGAAGGGCTTTAGTTCAGGTACTTCTTGGTGAAGTTAATCTACTGTGCTTTTAGCAGCCCAGTAAGAATTCAGTCCACTCATTTTTTTTCTTTATGTGCCAGCACTGCTGTTCAGAGAGGAAAGCTTGGGTGAACCTAAATCTCCAAGAACAAGCCCTTCTGGTGGGCTGCTCCTGATGGTGCTGCAACAGCCCTCGGCTCTGCCAGCGGTCACCCGAGGGCTTTTCCGTGTGGCTGAACATGTGCTTGGCTGGGACTGTCACCGTGGGCATGGGGAATGTGCTGCCTTCCCTGCCTGGGGAATCTGGGACACCTTCACAAATAACTGAGTTATGATTGAATTGCACAGGGAGGGGAGAGCAGAAGGCGGAAGGCAAAGTTTGTTCTCAGGCAAAGGGTGAAGCTGGCCAGAGCGTGAGTTTGCAGTAGGTTGGCAGTAGATGAAACTTTCTTTAAGCACAACAATTGCAAATTCTGTCATAACTTTCCATTGACTAAGCTTTAGCAATCTCATTAGTAGCAATATTTTATAAACATCCAAGAATAGTTGTTCTCTAAATTACATGAAGATAAGGTCTACTTCATGCCCCTTGTTTTGGCTTTGCTTTACAAAAAAATACTTGTAGTAACTGCTAAAAGAAGCCTTGGAAAGGGGAGAGGAAGGCTGTTTTAAGACTTCCCTCTCTTTCCTTTAGTTTTTGGAAGGGAGAAGGGATGAAGAGTGAAAGATGGGGAAATCTTGTACTTCTCGTGCTCTAAGGACTCTTTTAAAATGAAGTTTGTAGCTGCTCAACAAATTTACTGAAAAAATAAACAATGTTATATTATCAAGTTTTCCCTCTTTTAGAGCAAATAAAGATTGCTGTTTTCTCTTTAAACGACTGTAACATGTAAAGCTATGATTCTCTGGGGGTTAAAGTATTTAATCTATCCTATTTAGAGAAGATGTGTTGCCATGTTTGTAATTATTTTAATAAAATTTTAATAGTTTCAATCAATGTCTTCTCAATTCCCATTGTAGAAATGCTATCAGAAATTAAGCCTGCAAAAGCCATTCAAGGATCTTTAATGGGAGGGTTGTGGTAATGCAACAGTTCTGCTTCTGGTAAAGGGCTCCTTTTATAGCATGTGAGAGTGAAAGAACAGAGTGAGGGACTTCTAATCTTCCCTGCAATTGTTTATGTAACCTGTAATATCCAGGAGGGAAGCAAAATCAGATGCCTGTGAGCTGTACATTAAAATAAAGGCTTAAACTAAATCCCACCTGCAGCTTGGAAAAGCAGACGTATTTTCTACTCCAAGACGTCACTAGGTTTTATAGCCTAAGACTGTTGTGCCAACAAAGAGCACTGACTGCTGGAATTGTTGTGAGTCAGAATGAGGAATAAGAAAAAGTAGGAGATCAGCAGAAAGCGCTGAGAGCTCAGCATGGCTGAAAAGTGGGCTTGGCTTTCCTTGATCATTTGTAACTCAGCAGAGGATTTGGTGTATGAACTATCTTTGTAAATAAACAAGATGGCAACAAGTAGATGCCTTCCTCCGTAGAACTAGACTTCCAAGGCCAGTGGGTAACAGCATGGAAGGTGATTCCTACCAAGAATAGGCTACCCACGAACTATGGGAGGTGCATGTGAGCTCCCTGCAGCTGGATTCATGACTAGGAGTGTCCTTAGAAAGGATGGCAACTGGCAACAGAAGCCCAGTTGTGAAACAAATTCATTGAAATGTGAGTAGCCAGCTGATCAGCTGTAAAATAACTTTCTTCTTTACTTGTATCATGCAACCCTGACTAAAGTGTAAAGATGTGCAAATGTGAATCTGCAAGCCTCCTAATGAATACTTTAATTTTTTGTGAGAATGAGCAATGCTTTGCTAAAAGCAAAACCACCACTGATATACAACTGTCCAAAGATACTCCATTAAGTTGTTTACATAGAGGATGGCTATGGTTTCTTAGCAGCCTGGGCAAAGGAATAAGCCACATAACCACATCTTCCTTGACTTCACATCACACACATCTTCAGAAGTAGTCTATTTGTTTCTTGCTCAGTGCATCCTCAGTGATAGGAGGATATTTTGAATTAAGGGTATGAACAATCCTTATCTCCCCTTGTAAAATAGGCTGCATGGTAGCAGACTGAACCAGGCCTCACCCATCTGCACTGTGCAGGTGGAAGAGTCTAAACTTCTCCATCCACTGTGTCCCAAAGTTCGGTGTGAGGGTTTGTGTTCATGTGTGAGCTATGGCCACTGGACAAAGCTCAACTTCAGCAACAGGTGAAATCATAATGCAGTATATGCATTGCACAGCTTAAGGCATTTAAAAGGTGTACGAATTAGATGATTGTCATGTTGAATCTCATCTTCCTGGAGCTAACCAACCCTGGATATACTAAGTTGGCCATGAAGAGAAATTTTGATGCAAAGAAAATAAAAGTTTAAGCTTGTTTCAGTAGGTTGAACTTCTTGTTGCAGTGAACAACTACTGGAAATGTAAGAATTTGTCTTAAAAACATGACATGCTTGTGAGAGCTTGCACACACTGCAGTAGCAGTTTGGAAAGGTGCTGTCCATGCTGCTCAGCTCCAGCTGCCTTGGCTGAAGTGGCCACAGGCTGGAAACTGCACTGTGTGAGTTTGTAAGAGGTGGGAACAGGCAGATGATATTCTTCTAATAGTGACCCTGGACAGGGCATGTGGAAGCAATTGTTTAAGACAATTATCTGTTTATATTCGTGTTGAGAAGACTGAATTGTGTTCAGAGATAGGAAGTGATGGTACTTAAGGAAATACTGTACTGTGCCAAAGAGCCATTCACAGAACGTGTAGAAGTATCACCTTGTGACTGAACAGTGAGGCTGCTTCTAGAAGGATCAAGATCCTACATATGGCTTGGACAGAGATTTCTTGTTTAATCTCACGGCAAAGAAATGTATTCTTTATGTCTCCTCTTAGGAATTAGAAGTCAAAGTACCTTTTTGCAGTTTTGGAGTGTTAGTTTAATTATTTCTGTATGTTTTCATATTTTACAGTAGGGCCCACAGAAATACAATATGTTATTTGATAATAATTGTTCGCATAATGCATAATTCAGGGTTTTTTTCCCTATTTCTACTGCTTTAAGGTGCATTTTTCCTCCCATGATGCCAGACTGATGTATTTTTGAAGAGGCAAAAGGTGATGACATTTAGACAGTAAAGTTTATCCTACATCAAACTGCAGTTCATCCTTCTCACTTATACAAACCTTGTGTTGTATGATTTCCTCAATGTAAAAACCCTTTTCCTAATGAATTTTGGAAAACACAAAGAAATTTTGTTTGTAGTACAGGAAATTTTGACGTTTGATCAGTATATAGAATAGAGAACAACCTTTTTGTTTCTTTTTGTAGGTTTATTTTTGACCTAACTAGTACTATTTGTTTAGTCCTGTGCCTTCCTTACTGCATATGTAGGGAGAGGCTTATATCAACTTCTTTTCTTCCCTGTTCTGCACTTCATATTGCCTTAGAAATCTCCCTGAAGATCTGAAACTCCCTCAGGGCAGTCAGTTTCCAAAGCTTTGAAAATATTTATTGGAAATTATTAGTAGGAAAAATATAATCCAATATTTTGTATGATTTGAATATAAAGCAAATGTTACCAAGAATGGGAAATGTCAGATAATTTCTGTGAGTCTCCAGGACATTCAAATTAGTAACAAGAACATTCGTTTATTTTGGCTTTCAACAAGGTTACATATTAGTTTCCTGGACAAATTCAATGAGTGTTTTCAACAAATACACAGTTTAAGCTAAAATTACACAGCTTAAAGATACTAATAAACTGCAGTGTCCCCACCAAGTAAACAGAATTTATGAGAGGTCAAACACTTGTGATTATTGAATTGTTACTGGTATGGCCAGCTATAGATTGAGGAACTTAATTTAGACTGATGCCACATTATTTCAAATTTTGGCTACAT
The DNA here is from genome assembly GCA_013397775.1 of Eulacestoma nigropectus. Taxonomy (NCBI): domain Eukaryota; kingdom Metazoa; phylum Chordata; class Aves; order Passeriformes; genus Eulacestoma; species Eulacestoma nigropectus. The sequence goes on along the minus strand of VZTE01000372.1, from coordinate 24,369 downwards.
TTAGTGGAGTGCTATAGGAGCCTGTTGGATTAAAGGTGCCTTGTGTCAACAGTACAGTGAAGGAATACCCCTGATGTGAAATGAGCTTTCCATTTTGACTTCACTCAATCCTCATCCCCCCAAAAACTACCCGACTGCATCTTGTGTATATAATTTATCTGTCAGTTCTCTCAAAAAGGGGAGCTTATGTTACTTGGAGGGCCTTCATGCCAATTCCAAAATGAAAAGCAATGCACACTGCCAGTGCAGCAATTGCCTGCAGGCTTATTGAATTTCTTTCTTCACTCCTACTCACCACCAAAACCAGCTCAGGGGAAAAAAAAATCCCCCTAAAAAGCTTGTTAGAAGTCAACAGAACTGAAAGCTGATAAAATACTAAGTTTTTCCTGGGCAAAAAAAAGGAAAATTCATATATTAAACATTATTAATGAGCTATCATGTATGTGCTTTGGTCATGTATAGAGCCATACTCAGCAGGACTGTTGAACGTGTAGGCAGAGGGAGCCACAAAGAGATATATGTGGTGTTAGTTTAAGGCCATATATTCCAGTACCCCGTGACGTTCTCTTTATCTTCACTTCCCCCACAGCTTCTGAGCTGGTCCCACGAAGAGAGCCAACACAGCCCTCCCCTTCCACCCCTCTGTCTGTTAGTGCTACACTTGTGAGAAAAGTGAATAGAGTATAGATATCCATCAGCTGGCAGGCTCCATGTAGGTAACAAGTGGCATCCATCCATTAGTTAAATATCTGTGAGGCAGGAAACATCAACTCAGCATCTCTGGTTCTGGAGCAGCAGGGAATTTGAGATGCAGTATTTTCCCCCTGTGGGTTTTTCCATCTGTATTGTTCTCAAACTGAGGAATTATTATGGGCTCATATGAGGGAGTAAAGATAAAGAATGTGAAGGGAAGTCATGGGCGAAGCCTCTACCTCAGAAGAGTGTTTGAAAGGGATGTCTAAAGAAACAGGAGAAGGCAAATGGAGGAGGAGCCTGGGGAAAGTACAAGGACAGTGTGAAACAACATAGAGCATGTAATGGAAAAGAGAGAAAAGAAGCTGTCAGGTAAGAAGAATCAAAAAGTACTAAGCAGAGTTAAGAAGAAATTAGAACAGATATGCAGACAAGATAAAAATTCCAGACAGCCATGAATATGGGGAAGAAGTGTTAAATTTGCATCAGTGCACGGGGCACATCGGCTAATGACATTGGTTGAAATGTAATTTCTAATTATTTGTTGGTGTTAGTGGTAATAACTGGGATGTAAAACCTGGACAAAACATGATGGGAAATGAAAGAGAATGAAACATGCTCTGCTGTTTGTCTCTTAATTTTATCTGTTTTCTGTGTATTGGCTCATTAGGAATCCTGCCTGCCTGCCAAGAGAGAAACCATTTTGGGTTTGCATAGTTGTAGCCATAGGGGGAAAAGATGCAGTGTTCTCCCTGAAAAGATTTGTTTTCTCTCTAATGTAAGATAAGATATTTTGGACACATCATGCTGTTTGCATGGAAATATTACAGTTGAGGAGTTAAATGGCAGAAACAGAAATGGAATAATAAACTTGAGGCAAGTAGTCTGGTTGGCAGCTTATTGGAGGTTTTGGTTAGTATTTATGACAATCCAAAGGCTTCTAGTACCACAAGCGTCTTTCTTTTCTTTTTGGTTTATTTGTGATGAGAGAAGAATGACAGAAAAGATCCAATTTTAAATTTCCAACATATTTATATTTTTTCCCTTGTGTTTGGAATGGTGATTTATTAAGTGACAGGGAAGCAGGCTTGCCGCTGGGGGAATGGCACACTGCAGCTCTCGCTATCCATTGGACAAAGCCTCCAAGCTCTAATTTGCACAGGAGCTCTTATACAAAATGCCACAAATAAATTACACGATGTGGAGATGGCTGAGAGCAAGAAGTCGCTGCAGTCCAAACCTCCCTGAGCTAGAGGAGAAGTCTGACTGAACGATCCTTTGTTTCAGCAAGGGATAGAATGCTTCTCGTGTTGGGGCAGCCTGCCAGGAACCGCAAGAATCAATTTATTATTGCTAGGTCGATCTAAAACGAGGATAAAAATTTCCAGAGCATAGTTGTTCTAAGCACTATAGGTGGCTTATGTGTCTTGATGCTGTCAAACGGCCCGGAATATGGAACTAGAAATGTAGCTGTTGTGTTAGTCAGGAGCTTCCAACTCCAGACCTGCTTTCAGGATCCTTCCACATGGTGCTTCTACATGCATCTGTCAAACTGATGAATGGAAAAGGTCTAAAGCTCACTGAAAAATTAGGGCCTTAAGCCTATCCTTTATATTCTTCTGATTTGCCCCTACAAGTTTTAGTAAACAGTCTCAAACTACCTCATAAAGATACTAGTAGCAATGAGGATGCTGTGTTGCAGGACTTGGTGCAGATGAAGAAGCCCAGGAAGGCCTGGGTGTTCTCAGCAGATGGGCTCAGGCCATGGTAAATCCCAAACCACTGGCGCTCTGCTAGTTTATCCTTAGAGCTTCACTTGCAGGACAGACTTAATCTGTGTGTTAAAAATCCCCTAAACTGTAGCAGTGTTGGGATTGCCCAGTATCAGTAAGTAAGTATCAGAAAGTAAGGATGTGCTGTATTCCTACAGCAGTATTGCCCTAGGCACACTGTGTGTTCCCAAAATTGTCTTGCTTTCAAGTGAACAGCATAGCTATCTATACTTCTAGGTCTGGCATCAAGTCTGTGACAGGTTTCCTGCAGTGTTGACTCAGATCTTCTAAGACTGAGAGAGAGGTGTTTCCTTCATTTATAATTTTTTGTGTCAACCATAGTTACTGATAAAGAAAGAAACCAAAAGGAAGAGATACGTTAGTTTACAGATAAAGTTGTGTTAGTTTCATGGGCAGAAATGTGTAAAAACACGGTATTCAACTACCTTTCTCCAGCCAGGCAGTGGGATTACAGTAAATGGGGAATATTTTTGGTAACTATTACCCCATCTGTCATCACCCCACAGGTTGAATTAGTGATAGAGAATCCTTTCACTTTCAGGTGCCTACATCCAAAATCTAAACCTGCTATGCTTTCTACAGCTGCAACCTAATCCTTGAGACTTCTGAATTCCCCATATGGCTAAATTCCCAATTGCATACATGCAGGCTGAGCTTTGCAGGAGCTGAAGTTGTATTCCTTTTCCTGGAATCCATCCTACATGGTGGGCACTTTCTGATACCTGTCCTATCAGGAAAACGGGCGAAGAAGACGAAAAGGGATTTGTCAGCTGCATACCCTGAGAGCATGCCTAACACACTCAGCAGCAGGCTTATATCCCTCTTTTCTCTGATCTAGAGCAAGGATTTGAACCTAAACATCTCACCTCTCAAAGGGCACTAGGGGCCTTTTCTGGTTTTGCAATTCCTAAATGATTTTTGGATCAGGTCTGTGACGCTGTTGGAGCTGCCCGGGGGCTCACAGCATTGAGTCTGTGGCCATCCCTTTCCCTCAGCGAGAGCAAGTCCCGGCACGAGGGGCGAGGCTCGCGATATGCAGGGTGGTCTGCACGCATGAGCCGGGGCAAGAACGAAGGAAGGGACTCCAGTGTGGTATCTAAGGCACTTCTCATCCTCAGGGGCTCCAGGGACCGAAGACCCTGATATGGGGGGTGACACAGGGTTTTATGGGGGGCTGGTACAATGGGTGGTGACTAGCTCAGAACCAGTAGGGGAGGAAGAGGGGAGGGATCATAGATGGGGTCACATATAACAATCCAATGAAGGGGAACAAGAGGAGGGAAGTAATTCAAAGGGACGAATGGGGCATCGAGGGGAGAAAAGCTTTCTGGAATGGGGAGGGGAGAGGGCGGTATATTCATAGGATTGGCAACTGGGGCAGGCAACAGGCTTAGAGGGGAGGGGGATTAACAAACTGATTGACATACTTGGGTAGGGTGAGACCAAATACAGGGGAAGAGGACTAAACCAAGTATAGGGGAAGGGGTACAACGCAACAGGTCTGCCCCAGCAAGTTTGATAATCGTTCCCTTATAATCAATGTTTAAGTGCTTTTTTCAAAGCAAACCAGCTATATCTACGAAAAAGAAACAATCTATTGTTTGGGAATCCAACACAAATGCTTTCTATACTTTGTATACAATATGATGAAGTTTATGGAAAGATTTTGGTATAACGAAAACTCTCCACCAGTGTAAACAAAGTGACAAAGTAGATTTATTTTAACTGAGGTATCAGCTAGTGATATCTGAGAGATAAGAATCATTTTTAGCAAAGCTGTGCTAATGGCTTACTTCAGGTGGTTGGCTCAAAGGGTGGCTTTCTTCTGTTTGTTTGAACAAGTTACACAGTATTGCAGGATTTTTTGTTCACAGTCTCACACGGGACATGTATGATGTATATAGTTTGGGGTTTTAATTTTTTTTTTACTAAAAATATTAAATTATTTTCATTAGCTGCTCTGGTGTGTTTTCTCTATTAACGTACTACTTGCTTTTATGAAAAACTCTCCATTTACTGAGTATCTTGCTGGAAGATTGAAAAAGCAAATCATGAAAATTATTATGTTGTGTGTGTTGCAGTGTCAAATGGAAAAAACAGTTGTTGACAATTTGGCATTTAATTACACATGCCGCAGCTATCTCAGCCAAATCTCTCACCCAGTGTAAACAACACTACCAGGTTGAATGTTAAAATAATATTTGTAATATAATTTTTTATGGCCTCTGTTCTGCTGGGTCTGGGATTGTATGGCCATGACAGTTTATCAGGCTCATTAGACTGTCCACAACCAGGTTCAGGTATTTGGTCCTCAGCCTTCCTAAGCAGTATCAGACCTGACACCTCAGGACAAGTGTCCATCTCACTTGACCTTTCTGTGCCAGCTCAGAAGAACCACCACTCATTTTCCCAGTTCGAGAGAGGCATGGACTTGCTGGAGTGAGCCCAGCAGACGGATGATATTTCAGGGACTAGAGCATCTCACTTGGGAGAAGAGGCTGAGAAAGCTGGGACTGTTCAGTCTGGAAAAGAGAAGGCTCAGGAGGATCTTATCTCTTATCCATGTGTATAAATAAGTACCTGGTGGGAGGGGATGAAAAAGTGAAAGCCAGACTTCCCAGTGGTGTCCGGTGACAAGGTGAGAGGCAATGGTAACAAAGGTAAAAAACCAAATTCAATCTGAACACAAAACCCCCCACTTTTTTACTCTGAGTATGATCAAACGCAGGTTGCCCAGAATGTTCCTTGGACATATTCAAAAGCTATCTGGGCAACCAGCTGTTGCTACATGAGTGGGGAGGTTGGAGCAGGTGACTTTCAGAGGTCCATTCCAACCTCAGCCGTCCTGTGATTCTGTGATAATCTCCTCGTACATGAGACCACTGAATAGAAGTGTGCCAGTACCAAACACTGCAACATACCCAGATTTAATACAAAACTATAACATGGCCATGCAGCTGTGCCAGAGCTAAAGTCAGGCCCCAGAAATTGCTAGGAGTGTATTCTCCAAGGCTGCATGACATGGGTCCAAGATCTCCTCTAGTACAAACCATACACACAAGAACAATAGTTGGAAATGTCCAAAACAAATTTCTCCCAGCAATTTCAGTATGGTTGTGTCCAGGATCTGGCACAAGACAGAACAGGGCTGAGTTCTGATGCAGGTCTGAAAGAAAGCTTGGTTTGATGGGTCCCCTGAAGTTGGAGTAGTATCTTGCTTCTGTTGTGAACATCTGAGTCATACCCTGAGCACAAACATGCATGGAAGGGATCCTGAAGGAATCATCTTCATTTAAAGGTAGTTTGCATTTTACAGGAACAAAGGGGTTTTTGGGAGGAAAGCGTTTTTCGGGAGCAAACTTTAATGCAAGAATGATATATGACTAGAGAGAGTGAGAAAAACATCAGTGGAATGGAAAAATCTGCTCTAAGTCTTGCCAAGAGTTTCATGCTTCTACTCTACTTCTGCTACTGCCACTGGTAAGAAGGATGATTTGCTACCTTCCCTCCGTGTAAGTTTACATAAGCTTTTCAAAACTTCTCCCCTCTTTCCATATTCCCTTTTAATAATGGCTGATTTTATAGTTGTGAGCTGTGGTTTTCCTTTGTTTTGGCAGCTGCTGGATGCCCTGCTGCTGGCTGGGCAAGAGCTCCTGCTCCTGTCCCCTCTATGGATAATGCCATTTACCCTTCTCCAGACCTCTTCCAAGTAGGCAGTGGTCATTTTGGATAAAAAGTAAGCAGGACAGAGTTTCCTCACAAAACTATATACTGTGATCCTATCATCCTGGTCTTAGACATCTTACGTGCCCACTGCTTTTTGCTCCAAGTAGATCACATCCAAGCACAGAGAGAATTCAAGTTTGAGAATTCAAATGCGTGCACCCTCATAGCAGTCATTTCTTACTACAAAAAGAAGAGCATGGAAAAACGTACCTAGCTAGACTGGTTTTATGTGGTGTTCCTTGCCTTTCTTTTCCACCTTCTTCCTGCAGATGATCATAATTTAAGCATCAAACATCTCTCAAAAAAATCTTCAGTGTTACATGTGAATTAACCTGAGGTAGCAAAGCAATATTCACACATCCTTTCACAGAATCACAGCCTCCTTGGCTGACCCAGCAAGCAGTTACTTGGCTGCATCAGTGTGTCAAATGACATTAGAGAAGAAGATACCAATGCAAAGCATCTTGGTATGGGTTGCCTTTAACCTGCATGAGAAGACACCTCAGTCTGAGGTGTCTCAGAGCACCTGAATGAGGCTCAGCAAACACTGCTAGTGCTGGGTCACTTTTTGACCATGCTCTCATCCTTGACTTGTGAAGAGCATTCTTTAAAAGTCACGAAACCATAGGTAGCTGTAAGCCAGCGATCCAGACACCTCTGCTCCCATCACAGGTGCTCAAAAGCTGACCCATGTGTGTTCCATGGAGCTACTCAGGAAACTGCGAGGGGAGCTGGGTTACAGTTGCCTGTGAGTGATGTCCTGATCCAAGGTATTTGGGAGGCAGCACAGTGTCCCTGCACCTCTCCAAAGAGCCACCATAAGGGAGATGCTGCTTTAACCAGTGAAGAGGGTTGAAAAATATGGTCACCATGTGCCCTTACCTACAGCCATTTTGTCAAAGAACAGATCCAAGTCCATTATTTTCTTCTAAAAAAAACTTTGTAAGGTCATGTCTCTGATACTGTCTCACAGCTGGATAAACACATCGTGTGATGGGTGAGCAACTGGCTCATGGGTCAGGCACAAAGAATTACAGTGGATGGGATGACATCAGACTGGAGACCCGTCACTAGTGGGGTTCTGCAGGGCTCCATCCTCAGCCCAGTGCTCTTCAACATCTTCATAAATGACTTGGACACAGGACTAGAAGGGATGCTGAGCAAGTTCTCAGACAATACAAAACTGGGAGGACCTGTTGACTCCCTTGAAGGCAGGGAGGCCCTGCAGAGAGACCTCGACAAATCAGAGGCCTGGGCAATCACCAACCACGTGAAGTTCCACAAGGGAAAGTGCCAGATTCTGCTTCTGGGATGCAGCAGCCCTGAATGTATGGACAGATGGGGGAAGGAGATGCTGGAGAGCAGTGCCATGGAAAGGGACCCAGGCATCCTGGACAATGGCAAGTTGAATCTGAGTCAGCAGTGCCCTGGCAGCAAGGAGGGCCAACCATGTCCTGGGGTGCATCAGGCACAGCATCACCAGCTGGGCAAGGGAGGGGATTGTCCCACTCTGCTCTGCACTGGGGCAGCCTCGCCTCGAGTGCTGGGGGCAGTTTTGGGTGCCACAATATAAGAAAGATACAAAGGCATTAGAGAGCATCCAAAGGAGGGCAACAAAGATGGTGAATGGCCTTGAAGGGAACGTGTATGAGGAGTGGCTGAGGTCACTTGGTCTGTTCAGCCTGGAGAAGACTGAGGGGAGACCTCATTGCAGTCTACAACTTTCTCATGAGGGGACGGGATGGAGCAGACACTGACCTCTTCTCTGTGGTGACCATTGACAGGACCAGAGGGAATGGCCTGAAGCTGTGTCAGGGGAGGTTTAGGTTGGATATTAGAAAAAGGTTCTTCACTCAGAGGGTGTCTGGGCACTGGAACAGCTCCCCAGGGAAGTGGTCACAGCACCAAGCCTGACCGAGTTCAAGAAGCGTTTGGACAATGCTCTTGGGCACAAGGTGTGACTCTTGGGGATGGTGCTGTGCAGGGCTAGGAGATGGACTCGATGATCCTTGAGGATCCCTTCCAGTTCAGCATATTCTGTGATTCTGTGATTCTGTGCAGTAATTTATAGGTTGAGCCACTCAGCTGGGGGGTGAGAGATGGGTACTGAAGAATGTCCTCAGCCTCAGTGTACATTCACATCCACATCTACTGCTCCCCAGGCGCTGGTAGCTGTGTGTTTCCCTAGCTGGAATAATCAAGAGATGCATTGCTGCCTTCACTTACAGCAGCTTCATGGACATTGTTTGCAGACAGAGGTTGTTGTGGGCTGATTGCTCCAAAGGAAATTTATCGCTAGGGGCTCTCAACCCCCCACTCCAGGTTGATTTTCTGTAGCGGGACACATGTAATATTTTATGCAGTAACTGATGAATGCAAATGTAAATCTTTAGGGGGGCAGGAAACAGGAAGCCATGCATGGATCTTTCCTAGAATGTAGACTCCTTTCTTCTGCTTCTTTCTAGTCTAACAAATCCTGATTTCCTTGGATTGTTTAGACCACTTCATCCCCATCTTGCCTTCCACTACTAATTACTTATGATAGATTCAGAGATGTAGGTTTTGATATCATGAAGCAAACGAGGGGAAATAGTCAGTTGTATAGTGTTAGGGTACTGTCGCTGTCTAAAAAAAAAAGTCACCACAGACCTGTTTTGCAAGGGCACCCTTGCTGGATATTTTCTCAGAATGCATCTGATAAACCACAATGGCAGGGCTAGGGGCATAGACTGAAAATAGTGATACACATTTCATGCTTGTTTTGCATTTAAGGTTTGAGAATGTGTCTGCTGGAAAGGGTCTCAGCCTTCCACATTTGCTAGTTTGAGGTAGAAGCAAAGCCTCTAGGATCTTTGAAATCAAGCTAAATGATGCTACAGAGTTTCAAACCTCCAGCTGAGAAGCAAGCCAAGATAGGGGTTTTTTTTATTATTAGTTATTTCCATTTTGGATTTAGGTACAGCAATTCAGGTGAAATTTAGTTGCAGACATTCAAATATGTTTTAGTTGATTAATCCTTAAAATTCTTCAGGGATTTAGCCCCTAGTTTTTATCCCATATATATAAGGGATAAGATATAAAATATCTTATCTTTCCCTAATATTTAAAAAGCATCTTAACTTTTGAAGGTGACACTTTGTAAAGGGGAAGCAGTAGCACAACATGAATTCCCTTTTAAAAATCCCTTGCCTGAAATTGTCCCAGCCACATCCCTCTGCATCCCTCATGAGGAGCAGATAAAATGTCGATTTTGATACTTCAACAATTGCTTACTGTGCAAGATGCTGTTCCCCAGAAGTACTAAACAGCAGGGAGTGGACTTGGGCCCAGAGATATTACTAGATGTATTCACCAAGCCAGCTATCAGTCAGAAAATATTCAGCTGCTAGCTGTGGGCCAAACCAGCACTGGGGTGAAGGAAGGTTTGGGAGTGTCATGAGGGCATTGCAGATGATCAGTAGCTGTTTTTAGACTGAACCATATGATTTGTAATATTCCCTTTGTTAATTTTCATGCTAGCTAAAAAAAAATCCAAACTTAGTATTTTCCCCAAGGAGAGAAGCTGACATTAAATAATGAAAATCAACACAGAGGTCCAGCTGATCTGAAAATATCCCTCAAAGTGATGATAAAAAACTTCAATATTGAGTTCAGGGAAAGGAAAGTGAAATATCTGCATTTGGCATAGCCTCACATACTCCTCTGCTTTAAAGGGCTCAGTGGACAGAAAAAAATGTCCAAAAGAAAGTAGAAATTAAATCTTCTAGATTATCATATGTATTATTCTGCCAGTGCATGACTGAGTCCTTTAATACTTATTTAAGCCTTTCAGTCCCTAAGGAGCATGATTTATGGGTTTTCTGCTGATCATCAGAAGATAGGCATGGTTACAGGCTACAACTACTTATGTACTGTGGTTCATGCTTTTGGCTCCAGCAGTCTTCTCAGCCCCTGGGGTACTGTTGAAATGGCAGACATCACAGTTTCTCTGCCCTATTTTCTAATTTAATTTTACTTTGAAGAATTGGTCTGAAGAATGATGACCTTAAACTTTCACTTTTTTTCCCCTTATGGTTTATTTCTATTTTATTGTAAGGACAGAAATTAGTCTAATTTTGGTTCCAGAAGAAAGGTATGGTACACTTCTCCTAAACTTGCAATAAAGTAAAAGCTGACATTCAGCTCCCATCATGACTAGCAGGATATAAAGCTCAAACAAAACAATATTCTACTGTGGTTTATTGCACTTTTTTTAAAACTAAAAGCTGTATTTTGTGGCTCTCAAATTCTGAAAATATGTCTTTAGTTACATCTGTATAATTTCTCTGACAAAAGTGAATGTAAGCTCTTTTGTTTCCCTTTCACGAAAACCCTTTGCTTCTGTGCTTAGGTATTGTACAAGATCATGTTGGGGGCTGGCATCTCAAGTGCACTGAGATCATGCTCCCCTTTCCTATTGCTGTCACTATTTACTCCTTCAGTGTAGGATCACCTACTGGCTCTCTCCTGAGCTGGGCTAAAGGAAGTGACAGTGTTTCAGAGAGAACGCTCATGAGTCGTCTTTTAATTTCTTTTTCCTGAGCTGTTTGTTCGATATAAAAGACAAGGAGTAAGGAGTGATGTGACAGTGGAAAAGTTTTATATTCTGCAGATTATAAAAGTGTCTTGAACATATTTTTTTTTATTACTGGAGACAATTTTACTTTTGAAACTCAGTGTAGATTAACTACACAAATTATCAGGATTTTATCTAAGAATTCTCAACTGTCCAAAATTCTTTTTAAACTCCCTTCTTTATTATCATTTGGCAGAGAGTCTTCTTGTATATTCCAACAAGTATTGCAATCACTTTATTGCTAAATAGATATGCTGGAGAAAACATGCATTTAACATCACAACATTTAACACTTAGCCTTTATTAACATTACATAGTAAATGTCTTTAAATTGTACTTGGAAGACATCTCCAAAGCCAGTTACTAAATTAGAAGGTTATTAGGACAATATGTTGAATACAACATATGTCTATGCTGCACAATGCTTCTGTTACAAGAAAATAAACGGCAAAATCTGACATTTCAATAAAAAGGTTTCCATCATATCACTTTCCTCATTTTGAGAGCCACTTTTGATTATCATTGCTCATTGTGGTAACAGTTCTGTGTTTACAGGTATACAGTCCTCTTTGCTCCCCTTTCCTTCTGCAACCAACAGAAACAGTGGGAAAACAAAGCAGACATTTCAAAATGATAGGGTTAGTCTCAACGATGTAATTTTTAAAAAATATCCTAAATATTTTCTCCATTTGATGCATGGGTGATAAGGAAACAGAGGTAGAGCAAAGTAGAAATAAAAAGTAAACATACATTTAAAACAGAATAGATTATAAATATATGTAATTTTTATACATATTTATTACATATAATTGAATATATAAATATATGTCTACAAACATATAAATATATATATTCAGGTATAAAAGGCTTATAAGAAGATGGGGTTCACAGAGAAAAGCAAAAGGGCAATGATCACAACTTGCAACGCAGAAAGTTTTCTCTGGAGGTATGGAAAAAATTTTCACTATGAGGGTGGACAAGCACTGGAAGTCACCCAGAGAACCCGTGGAATCCTCCACCTTGAACTTTTTCAAACCTCAGCTAGACAAGGCTCTCAGCAACCTGACCTAACTTTGGAGTTAGCTCTGCTTTGAGGAAAGAGAAGATCTTCCATGGTCCCTTCCAAACTCAGCTACTCTATGATTTTTTATGGCTGGGTTTGTAAGTGTATGAGAGATAAAGCAGTGATTGCATAAAGCTTAGGGCACAGGATGTAAAATCTTTTTAAAAAAAACTATGCAAATACCAGCTCACCATTTCCTCTTTGCATTCCAGGTCCTTGTGAAGCCATTTTGTTGAGGCCATATTAGAGCAAATTTCAACTTATATATATGTGTTGCAAACCTCCTCTGTAGTTATAGTGCCATGAAAAGCATTGCAAAACAGAAAGCTTGAACTTTGGTGTACATTAATTTTTTCAGTACTTTTCTGATCTATATGCTGGCAAACTAAAACCACCATTCTCCAAAAGAAGCAGATTTTCTGCAGCTGCCAGGCTGGAATTTGAACTCTTGCCCTTCAGAATGCAGTATCCACAGAGGAGCACACTGGCTGTTGCACACTCCAAGAGAAATAGGGTGTCCAAAGCTGGCAGGTAGGAACTGGTAGTCTGGTGCCAGTCCAAACTGGGAAAGGAGGATACACACCATTTAGAATATATGTTTCTTACTATTTTTTGTGTTTCTATATTTTCTTCTTTTTTTTTTTTTTTCAGAAAGAACTGAAAATTAAACTTGAGAGCTACAGAAGATGTATTTTAGAGATGTCATCCCTTCTTTCCATTTGCTTCTCTGAGCCCTTAATAAAAACATACAGCTTTGATGAATTGATGAATTTGCGTTTTAGGCAAAATGCTCATGGATACTGTTGGAAGTGCTGCATGAGCAAAGTCTGCACAAGGAGGTAAAAAACTGGGGAGTTTGATCCTGTTCCAGAGAGGGAGAAGAGTCAGAAGGACAACAATCTTTTGATCTCCCCAGGGTTTGAATGGAAGATACATACACAGGTGTCTAGAGGTGCACAGGGCAGTCTTCTCAGCCTGTTTTGGGAGCTCATGGGTTTTACAGGATTGACAGATCATGAAGGTTAGCAGGGACCTTGGGAGGTCCTGAGTGCAACGTCTTGCTAAAAGCAAGTACAATCAGCAGAGGCCAGTCCAGGCTGCTTAAGGCCTTGTTCTAGGAAGGAGAGTCCACAACTTCTCCAGGCAAACTGCTTCCAGTTCTTATTCACCCTCAGAGGGAAAATTATTTTCTATTACACCCAGCACAAATCTTTCCTGTTTCAGTACATGACAACTGTCTCCTGTTCTTCTGTCCAGCACCTCCATAAGGATCCTGGCACTTCCTGCTCAGTAACCTCCTTGCAGGTATGGAAAGGAACTGTTTGGCCTCCTCTAAATCCTCTCCTTCAGGGTGAACAAGCCCAGCTTCTTCAGCCTTCCTTCACAGGGCTTTTGCTCCAGCCCCCAGACATTGTGGTTCTCCAGTGGTCTTGCTCCGGTTTTGGGAGACCCGAAACTGGGCACAATATTCCATTGTTGGTATTATTATTTCAGATGATATTTTGAAGAACTAATGAAGTAAGTGTATTTTAAGAATTTAAAGAAGGTAAAAACTGACTTAAAAATAACAAGTTGGAAGCTGGGTTGTATATAAATATATTTCTTTTTGAAAGTTAGATGTAAAGCTTGTCAGAATCATTAATTTCTTTCACTGAAAAGAAAGATATATCTTTTCTACTGCAGTGTAAGGCTGCTAAGACTTACATGTTATTGCTGAGATTCTGGTCGTAGGAAAGATCATGACTTTCATGTAGCAATGAGTTGCCCAGTTATAAGACTATGGAGAAATTTCTTTTAAAGTAAAGCTTGGTGTTGTTCATTTTAAGATGACGAAGTTAGGATACTTACAGATCACATCCTATGGAGCCCAATAAGGAATGGAAAGATTCAATTACAGTTACTTTATATTGCAAAAGCAGCAGCACTTTGGCTTTGATACAGCTGAAATGTAGAAGGTAAGATCTTTTACAGTCAGTGAAACCTCTGTGGAGCATAACACATAAAAATTAATTTTCTATGAACTGAAATTTAGTTCTAGAAAATAATATGATTCCTGGACAGTGTGTAATGAATCATCTCAGCATCATTCAAATACATTAATTTGGCTGCTGAGAGTTTTGAATAATCTATGTAAAGTACACCCGTTCTTAGCTATCCCCATCGCTAAAGCTGTTGCCCAGGCCGTCATCATCTGGTATTTCAATCATTGCCACATCATCTACTTGGGCCTTGACTAAAGCATTCTTTCTACAACTATGTTAATTGAACATGCTCAGATAATTTTCCCAGTTCCTCACTTTGACAAAGCCCACCTTAGAATGAGTGCAGTGTTCATTAGAGCTGCAGTACACACAAGGTGCCATACCTACAGTCAGTTCCTCTCTGTTAATTTAAGTGAAGCTGCAGAGACAAAGGGCTACCATGTCCTACAGAACTCATCCCAGTACTTTTCCTTCCTCTGCTTTTTAATGTCTTGGGAGCCCCTGTCTTTTTTCCCTCTGACTATAAAAATGTTCTGGGCTCTGCAGACTCTGGTTTGGCTTCCAGGCCACTGACACCACACTTTGAGAGACCTCAGTAATCTTCAGTGTCAGCAGGACACCTTTCAGTAAGTCCATTCCTACTTTTATTTCAGACACTTCCGTAAGTGGAGTTGTGTTAGCGAGGAGGTCCTAATGTCACTGTTTGCACAAAGGACTCCAAGACTCCAGGCAACTGTCGTAGAGTCAAAGCCCCATGATTATGGGTTTGTAGACATGAAACAGTAAAGGAGATTAGTTCCTGGAGTCTTCACAAAAGTGTAGTTAACACCTCTGTTTGATTTCCCCTTCTTGTAGTCTGATCTCTTTTTCCCTGGCATTAAAGCTTGGGAGGATCTCTAGGGTGCTGGTACACTTCTTATTTATTAAATTGCAAGCACATACTCTAAATGCTAGTGCAAAAAGTCTCACTTTTAGCTGTCTGTGGTACACAACATGTCACATGGATTTAGAGTGGACTACACGTCTTGGAGGGCTCCACTTGCCAGTAAACACACTTAACTGAAATAAATTACGGCCTCTCTTGCAACAAGTTTTACAGAAAAGTTTCACTGTGAAAGTAGATTGGGGAAAATAAAGACCATAAACCACACATATACATGCCTTTTTTTGGCACTCTTTCCCTTTGCATCCACTCCAAATCCAGTTGGATACCACTGACAGTGAGCTAGACTGACCTTGACTGACTGAGTTCTTAGGTCTGTGTTAATTAGTTGACAGGTCACATCTTTGTAATTCTTAGATTATGACAACACTGAAAGGTCCTGGTGCTCTGCATAGCACAGTGGGATCTCATACACTGTAACCCCATAATGACAGTTATAATAAATAAAGATTTTGCATAAGAAAATACTAATGTCATAGAAGCATAAAATGGCTTGGATTGGAAGGGACCTTAAAGAATCTCTAGTTCCAACCTTCCTGCCATGAGCAGGGACACCTTCCACTCGACCAGGTTGCTCAGAGCCTCATGCAACCTGGCCTTGAGCATTTCCAGGCATGGGGCGCCCACAGTTTCTCTGGGCAATCTGTGCCAGTGTCTCACCACCCTCACAGTAAAAAATTTCTTCCTAATAGCTTATATAGAACTACTCTCAGTTTGAAGACATCTCCCCTTGTGTCACTACAGGCCCTTGTAAAAAGTCTCTCTCCTTTTTTCTTGTAGGCTCCCTTCAGGTACTGGAAGGCTGCAATTAGGTCACCCCAAAGCCTTCTTTTTTCCAGACTGAATAATCCCAGTTCTCTCAGGCTTTCCTGGAAAAGTGCTCCATCCCTCTAATCATCTTGCTGGCCTCCTCTGGATTCACTCCAACAAGTGTCAACAAAATGTCTTTCCTGTGCTGGGGACCCCAGAGCTGTACACAGCATTCCAGGTGGGGTCTCACCAGAGCAGAGTAGAGGAGCAGAATTGCCTCTGTCAGCCGGCTGCCCACACTGCTTTGGATGCAGCCCAGGACATGTTTGGCTTTCTGGGCTGCAAGTGCACATTGCTGGGTCATGTTCAGCCTCTCATCTACCAGGACCCCCAAGTCCTTCTCGGCAGGGCTGCTCTTGTATTGGTACTGGGGGTTGCCCCAACCCAGGTGCAGCACCAGCACTTGGTCTTGTTAAAGCTCATAAGATTCCCATGTGCCCACTTCTTGAGCTTGTCCAGGTCCCTCTGGATGGATCCTGTCCTTCAGGTGTGTCAGCTGCACCACTCAGCTTGGTGTCTTCTGTAAATTTGCTGAGGGTGCACTCAATCCCTACTGTAATGTGACTTTAAAAAATCTTCGTATGTGATACTAGTGATTAAACTAGTGTAGAGCTACTACTGTACACTAGAAAAACAGAAAGAAAGGCAGCACAGGGATTACAGAAATATCTGAGACCTTGGGAAACTCAGGATACAGTTTTGACACTGTCTCATACATCTCTTTTGATTTCAGGCAAGTTACTTACCCTCTTTGCAACTCAGTCTTCAGTATGGAAACTGATGATACTGATGCTTCTCTGCTCCAGAGGAATATTTTACTATAAATGCAGTCAAAATTTTTGAGGTCTCAGGATGGTATGGCAAACACCATACAGTCAGACTTCACTTACCTGTGGTTAGATTGTTCAGGCCATAGATGAAAAGCCAGCCTGGGTCTAACACGATATATTAACTCAGGCACAGTGCCACATGAATGCAGTTATGCTCTGAGGCCAGCTCTGCTGTGGAAAGAGTACATCTGCTTTTGTGAGAACCTAGCTGGCTCCATCCCGAGGTAGCTCAGGTATTTCAGCACCAGTTACTGGCGCGGGGTTTGGGGGGAGGGGGCAAGAAGGAGGAGCAGAAACACCCAGCACAGACCCAGCCTCGATCTTGGATCCAGCCGGGTTTATGAAACCTGGCTTTGCACCAGCTATGCCAGGCCCACCCTGCCTCCCAGCTTTTGCACCTGCTCCATAGAGCCCCAGGTCCTACGGGGCTCATTAGGTCAGGCACAACGGGTTGAGTACCACAAGCAAAGAGTCACCGTCTATCCATACCTGCAGTGCTGGGGAACAGGCTGTGAGTGAGGAGCAGAGAAATAAGTGGCACTGTGGAGTCAGTGTAGTGGATGTTACGAGGAATTAACAGAACCTCCTATATCAAAACTAAATTCACTTGGAAACTTTTGGCTTCCCCCTTGTTTCAGCCTTCCCTTATCTGTACTATTGGGATTCCCACTTTACTAGCTTTACAATACCTTTGCCAAGTAGAGATGTGGCTAGAAACCAGTACAAATCACTTACTGGAGTCACACTTTGGGACTTCTAGAGCCATCTTGCCAAGACAATGAAAGTGGTGTTTCAAGGAAGAGACTTTGGAACGTGTGAGATCAGATTTTAGGAAGACAGAAGAAAAGGCGGGGTGGGGGGGACTGGGCGGAATAAATCAATCAAGCTCTTAAACCCAGGATTGAAAGACATAATTATCAAGTAAAAAAGGGAAACGGAAAAAAAAAAAAAAAGAAGAAGAGGGCAAGAAGGGAGGAGGACTAGGTTTCCCCAGGCTGTAAGCAGGGCAGAGAAAGGACGAGGAGGCTTTTCGGGGAGAGGGAGAAGCCCGCCGAGGAACAGCCTCCCGGCAAAAGCACCAGCGGCTCTCGGGCCGGGCTGGCGTTAGGGCCCGGCGGAGGCGGGGGCGCGGGCCGGGGCGGGCGGCGCCAGGGCTGGGCGGCAGGAGGGCCGGGGCCGCGGCACCAC
>VZTE01000371.1:312004-327113 GCA_013397775.1 Eulacestoma nigropectus | reverse complement strand
GCTGAGGGCAGATGCCCAGGCAGTGAAAGCCACGGAAGAGGTCCTGAGGCAGCATGAGGAACAGCCCAACGAGGAGATGACTTGGCTGGTGAGAAAGATTGTAAATCACTCCAGTGACTGGGCAGCTGGGAATAACTCTTGATTAGTCTGTGTGAACAGCAGGGCAGTGATCCTCTAGCATGGGCTGAGTTTAACAGTGCCTACATCNCTAGCATGGGCTGAGTTTAACAGTGCCTACATCCCACTTGGGTGCGTCTGCCCAGGTGCTGTTTCCTGCCTGCTCCTCATCTCTGTTTTCCAGTTCAGGGGCCTGGGTACATGGAAAATAACTGGCCTTATTCTAAAGACTGAGGCAAAGAAGGCATTAAATACTTCAGTCTCTTCTATCTCACTACATTTCACCCCCATCCAATAAAGAACGGAGATTCTTCTGAGCCCTCCTTTTGTTCCTAATGAATTTATCGAAACATTTTTATTCTCTAATATGGCAGTTAATATATAATGTGATTAAGTTCTAGTTAGGCTTTGACCCTTCTAATTTTTTCCCTGCACAACCCTACGACAGTTGTGCAGTGCTCCTGAGTGGCTGCCCCTTCTTCCAAAGGTCATAAACACTCTGGTTCCGTGTGAGTTCCATCTGAAGCCCCAGCTGTCTGGGCAGTGTGTCGCTGGGGGACTCCGGTGTCTTTGACACAAAAGGGGACATGTCCCCAGATGCCCTGTGTGGCAGTGTCACCACTGCAGTGTGGCTTGAAGCAGCAGTGAGTGGGTCAGGAGACAGGAAGCCTGGGCTGAGGGACAGACAAGAAGCACCAGCACCCAAGGGGGAGCTTCTAAGGCTGGGGAGAGGGTGTGGGGGCTGTGGAGATAGTTTTGGGAAGGGCAGGTGCCTCCCTCAGAGCCAGGCACTGAGATGTCCAGGGCTGCCAGCTACAGCCAGTGCCCGTGGGGATGTGCCCCCATCCCCACGGAGTTCCACAGCCTTCTCCTGGCTGCTTCCAGGATCCTGCACCCCCTCTCCCACTCATCCCTGGGCCCTGCATCTCCTGCCCCCACTGCCCCAGCTACCATCTCTCCATCACCCAGCCCTGTTGATCCCCTCCTCTCCCTCCTCCTCCTCCAGGCCATGGCTGCAAGCATCACAAAAATCCTGACGGTGGCAGGCATCTTCCAATACGCACTGAGTGTGGATCTCCCGGCAGTGAAGGTCACAGAAGATCTCCTGAAGCAGCACGAGGAGCAGCGCAGCCAGGAGATGGCCAAGCTGCAGAAGATGGAGCAGAGGATGAAGGAGCAGAGCAGACCCACCCAGGAAAGCGTGCTCCTCTCAGCCTGCCGGCAGTGGTGGTTCTGGGACTGTGTCGAAATGGTCCTCACACTCTTTGGCATCTACTGGCTGCCCAGTCAGAGGAGAGCTGGTTCTGCCAGCAGCAGCCAGGGGAAAACCACCTACAGTGCCCAGGAGCAGATGGAGGAGGAGGAGGACTGGGAGGATAAGCCCTTGGATAAGGTAGGGACCTCCACTGCTTTTGCCTTGTCCTTCCCACAAACAACGTTCTGATGGCTGCATCCAGCCATGGGAGCTGGCAGCGCTTACAAAGTCCTGAGCGCTTGCAAGGACAACATCCATGACCACCTGCTGCTCCTGCCCCTGAGACCAATCACTGTGCACTTTTTCCACCAGAGCTGGGCACTGTGGAGGATCTGCTGACACCACTGCAGCCATGGGGAGCAGCAGCCACAGAATGTGTCATGCTTCCTCCTCTCCCACCTGAAGAGGCAAACAGAGTCCAAATCCCTGCTTCCTGCACAGCCTCTGCAAATGATCCTAGTTGTGATGCTCCCCCAGCCAGGAGGCGCAGAAGAGATTTCCCCGTTGTCCATCTGTTAATAAAATTGTTGATTTGCTTTGAGAAATCCTGTGTCTGTGAGGGTCTGGGCAGGCCTATGTTGGGGAATGGTGCCCCTTGGCTCCATCTCCCCTCTGTAACAAAGAGATGAAGTCTGTGCTCCAACTGATGTTTGAAGTGGTTACACTTATGTTTAGATCCTTGGCACCTCCCTGTCTTCTCTCCTTCTGGTGCTCTTGCCATCTCTTCCTCCCTGCATCATTTCCCATGCCCTGGAACACCTCTGAACTTGCTTCAAAAGATGCTGCTGAAATCAGCAGTTCCACCGCAGGGTCTTTTCCTCAAGCTGTTCTTTATAGGATGGTTGTTACATAAAGTGGACACCCAAAGGCCTGTGGAAGCCATTGTGTCACCTATTTCTGACCATCAAATCTTGACCCACAGCTGGAGGCTCAGACACCTCTGAACACAGTTTGGGTGCTGGGAGATGGCCTTGTGTACACAGATCTGCTTTTCTCCATCTCTTTTCCAAAGCGTGAGCATTGCCTGTGTCTCCCAGGCAGCTGAGAAGTCACTCTTGGCACAGGCAGAGCTGTGTCTTTGGCCCAGGTGTCCAGGCCTGGCAGTGGTGGAGCTGGAGGGGAGGCCTGTGAGAAGATGGAAAATACTGCAAGGGGAAGTGAGGATCTGTGAGGAAGGAACTGTGAGGGACAGTGAGGAGAAGGAGGGGGAAGAGGACGAGGAGGAAGCAATAGTAAAAATGTCATTTCCGAATAAATGCTTTTAGGACTAAACTTCCATGGCAAGCAAGTATTATTAGCCTTTCATGTATTTATTAAAGTTTTACACTTTTACAGTCTCATGTGTCAAGGGACCTGAGTATGGTCTCACGGTCATCTTCATGGATGTCAGCCCTGAAAGCAGGCATACCAGCTCCCTGTGCACTATCACTATTATTCTGCAGCTGCAGAATAAAATGAAAAGCATTTTCATTCCTATCCCCATTAAACACAGCAAATTTCAAGACATCCAGAGTTTGTATGTATAACTGGGAGCATTTGACATGTCAGCATGTAAACAAAATACAATACGCATTTTTAATTCTGGGAGAGGGTTGCTACCCTATAACATCATTAGCATTCTAATTAAGATGCCTCAAAGGAAAGAATAACATAGAATCCTGGACAAAGGAATCAAATGCACCCTCAGCAAGTTTGCTGATTATACGAAACTGAAGGGTGTGCCTGATACACCTGAAGGCTGTGCTGCCATTCTGTGCGACCTTGATAGACTGGAGACTTGGGCAGAGAGAAACCTAATGAGGTCCAACAAGGGCAAGTGTAGGGTCCTGCACCTGGGGAGAAATAACCCCAAGTACCAGCACAGGTTGGGGACTGATCCGCTGGAGAACAGCTCTCCTGGGAAGTACTGAGGAGTCTTGGTTTGTGACAAATTGACCCTGAGCTGCCAGTCTGTCCTTGCAGCCAGGAGAGCCAATGGGATCATGGGGTCCACTGGGAAGACTGTGGCCACCAGGTCAGGGAGGGGATCCTTTCCCTCTGCTCAGCCCTAAAGAGGCCACACCTGGAGTGCTGTGTCCAGTTCTGGGCTCCTCAGTGCAGGACAGACAGGGAGCTACTGGAGATGGTCCAGCAGAGGCCACAAAAATGGCCTGGAGGGGTCTGAAGCATCTCTTACGAGGAGAGACTGCGGGAGCTGGGCCTGTTTAGTCTGGAGAGAAGACTGAGAGGGAATCTCCTCAACTCATATAAATATCACAAAGCAGGTGCCAAGAGGATGGTGACAGACTCTTTATAGTGGCCCAGTGACAGAACAAGGAGCAACGGCTGTGAACAAAAACACAAGGAGTTCTACCTCAACATGAGGAAGAATATATTGAAGCTGGCAGGGCACTGAAACAGGCTGCCCGGAATGGTCATGGAGTCTCCATCTCTGGAGTCATTCAAAACCCACCTGGATGTGTTCCTGTGTCACCTGCTCCAGGTAACCCCATTTTGGGCAGGAGGGTTGGACTGAGTGATTTCCAGAGGTCTCTTCTAACCCTAACGATTCTTTGATTCTGCAAACTTGTAAAAATTACAAGAAACTGCTTGTGTGTGCAAATGTCAAAGAGAAGCATACAATGTAACACATAAAACATCTTTTTCCTCTCTGTTATTTTTCTTTCCCTGTTCCCCTGCCTCTTCCCCTTCCCCTTCCTTTTCCCTTCCCCAGTTCTCTAAGTCCCTGAGGCTGGTACTAGAAATACTCAGCGGCTGCAGTAATCACGCATGGGCAATAACTCTGCACTCCTTCAGGTGCAAAGTTAAAGACAAAATCCCGTCTATTGTGCAGTCTGAATTCCCTAAATACCCCCACAGAACAGGATATAACATCATGTAAACAGGAAAGATGTTCACCACAGTGTCTCCCTATCACCTGGAGCAGTACACAGACATTGCCTATTATGGTAACAGGTCAACAATACCCTGTAAGGTCACAAAGTACAATCTTCCCTTCTCACAGGTCCAGCTTTGTCCACAAGCCACAAACCTCTCTCCGCCCATCCCCGGTGACCTGGATACAGTCCCAGGGTACACCTCCGGGCCCAGGAAAGAGGCTGTCTGTCCGGCCTTCCGGGCTTATCTCTCTATCACCACATAGTGTAACCCAACAAGCGGCCAATTCCTAAGGGAGCAGCCGAGCTTTTCCCAGGATTTTCCAGGTGCGCTTGAGGCACGGCGGGAGCCGGGCCGGCCATTGCGGGGACTGACCGCCAGGGGTCGCCCTTGTACAGAGCCTGAGGTGCGACGCGCGGCGCCGGATCGGGAAAATCCCCGCGAATTCCCGTCAGGAGACGCTATCTATGACTACGTAAATATTGCTGCATAATCATCTCTTCACTAAAGAAGACAGTTTTAATGTAGTTTCTCCATTTTGAAATTATAATGTTCCTTGGAAGGACATAATTTGCTGATTAGAGATATGTTTGTTTAGCTGCAGTGCCTCAAGCTTCAAATTTGATTGCGTTCATTTTAATCACATAACTGACCTTATTTTCAGTAACACGGAGTTGTTTGTTCCAAATGCATTTATGAATTCTTATCTCAGTTATGTCACCTGCTGGAAGTGGTATTACTAATTCCTAAAATCATAAAATCCCAACTTACACAGAGGAGAATGTGCTGGAAGAAGGAAGCACCTTTCGAATTTATTTAAACAAAAAGGGCTCAATTTTAAGTCTTTAATCCTGCTTATGCTGCCCTAAGGGACAGGCTCCAAAACCACACACGATCCTTGTGCCTCTGATGTGAAAGACCTGTCAAGTGTCACACACTGAATGTGACATGGATACACTTGGCTCATGTCACATTGCCCCTGCCCGTGGCTACATCTGTTTTGTCTGCCATGCTTTACCACATCTTCCTTCTTTCTAGATGCCACCTACCCCCAGAAACTGCCAGATGCTCCAGCTGCCATTCCTTATTCTTCCAGCCTACAGGACAAGAGAGGAGAAAGTAAACTAATTGAGGCAGTGGCACTTCACAGCACAATTTCCTCGCTCCTGCACCACCCCTTCTACCCTGTGATCAGAGTGCCTGCTTATCCCCTCCTTGGAACTCTTCGGGAGAAGAAAAACCTGAGCTTTCTGGGCCTGCAAGGAAAGCGCCAAAGAGGGTAAACTTTTAACAAAGCAAGGCAGGGAGAGGTTTTGGTGATGGAAGAAATTGCACCTGGCAAGCCACTTTTTAGAACAGAATTTGTCTTCCCTCTGCAGCATGCTGGAGACAGAGATGGCTTCTCAGAATCCTTCACTTTCAGCCAAGGATTAAAGTGGGGCCTACAAAGAATTAACTAATGATATTATAAACACACGTAATCCTCTGTCCCAACCTCACATGTTTAACAGTCATGTCTGTGGGCCATAGGGTGAAGAACAGGGATCCAAGGACATACAGTGTCAGCAGCAAAATGTTGCTCGAGTTCCACAGAGCTCCTTTCCCAGCCCACTTCCAGCCTGACACCAAGCAGCGTCCATGCTCTCCATGATGTGTGTGCCAGGGATATGGGGCTGGAAGAGCAGGCAGTTCATTACCTTGCTCCAGAAGTTACTGAGGTGCTGTTTTAGGAAGAGGTCATCATGGGGCCATAAAGTGCTTGGAAAATGTCCTCTCTCACCCCTTCTCCATGGCAATGGTGGGGAGAATGCCTGTGGAAAATTCCTGTGCACAATGAGGTCAGATATATTAGTTTTCCATCTTTTTTAACTGCCCAAGCAGTGAAAAGCAATTGGAGTGACAGCCAAGGCTGATCCAGATACAGCTCCAGGAAACATTATGCAAGAACAGGACCTTGATGTAAACAGGAGTTCAGGACCTTGACACAAATGGGAGTCCCTGAAAACATCAGGCTGATTGCCTACTGAGATAGGGTTGTTCTAATCACAAGAAATATTTGAAAGCGAACTCCATCTCCTGAGCACAATGCCTAAATCGAAAGGTGTTTATGAGAACATGTGACTGAGCACCCCAGCTGGGCCTTGGAGCCTCAGAACCAGCATGGGCTGGAAGGCGAAGTGACATTAAAGAGGGGGAACAGTTTGTACACTGGCCAACATGCAGAGGTTTAATTTCTCCCCAGTAGGTAACAAGGACCGACATTTGTGAGAGTCACTGTGCAGTGAATAACAAACATCCAAATGTGGGGCATCCAGAGAGGCGGCCAGTCTAGCCCCGCCAGCATCAGCAGCTGCACTCCAAGCACAAAGTTTTTATTGCAGTGACTACTGACTGAGCCCAGCAGCCCTTTCAAAGGAGAGGCTTCTCATCGAACTGTGTATTAGTGCCTGACTCGGAGAGCTGATGGCTTTGCTTAATAATTTGGCTCTGACAGAGGGGAACAGAGCAGCAAGAGAAGGCAGCAAATGCAGGTAAACCCTTCTAAAGTAGTTGCGATCCTAAAAAATATTGTTGAACTGCTTCTTTGCAGAAATGATGGGAAAATGCTGTGGCACGAAAAAGGCTGGCTTTAAAACAGCAGGGTGGAAATCTGCAAGTAAACCAAGCACTAAATGAATAGGAAAAACTGGATTTGTTTGTTTTTAATGAGGTGCAGTAATAAAGGTAATAATCAGAGAAAGGAAGGGCTCAATTTCAAAATGATTTTCAGACTCACCACAACAAGTTTTATTTTCAAATTTGAGCTTATACATACATATATATATAACATGTAAGTTTGGGCATAAATACTACATACATATAATTTCCTTTATCTACATTGCCTTTTTCATCATTAAAGAATTTGAATCATCTGCCTTATATAGAGAAGTTTTAATATCCATGTTTGTATGGGCAAGACAGTGGTTTTTTTCAGATATTTAGTATCACTTTGTGAAGCCTTAAGTGGCTTAAAATGCCCTTTACACAGCCTTTATTCTGCTTACTTCAGAGAAATCTCAACTTACAGAAAGCTGGAAAGGGGGGAATCTTGTGCCAGAGCAGTATAGGTCTGATCCACTCAAGCATGAGCTTTTTATATTAAGTCCGTGAGCAAAAATTCTGACCCATATGGTTTACTGAATCAGAGTCTAATTTTGTAATATCCCATCCAAATTTATATCTTAGTACCTGAACATTTTGCCTTATCAACTAGAATGTTGCCCTGCATAATTCATGAAGCTGTGAATTATTTTTATATATCCTCTGCCTCTACTTTTTTTTAAGAAAGCTATTTGAAAACCAAACACTAGAAAAACAAAAAAGCTTAACAGCATTCTGAAACAAACGTAGACCATGATGTTGTGAACAGTACTGAGAGCAGTGAGGGACTATTCATACATGCAAGATAATTCCTAGATGTAAATATTTCCTTGATCATAGCTTACACATTCGAGGGTGCAAAAATAAAGGAAAATATTTTGTTCTAAGTCCAATAATAATATTTCACATTATTTTAATTTATAACTTAAAAATACCCATAAAACTTGCTCCTACTTAAAAAACCCAGATCAGAGTACAATACATTTAATATTTCTGTTACGTCCCTCTTGGACGCTTAACAAGCAAAATAGTATAAACTGCTACAGATGGATCTTTAGCACAGTTCAGCAGAGCTCTATGCATCCCATCAGAGTCGTAGAGAGCACTGAAATGAAGACAGACGGTGTAATAAGTGCAAAAGCTGTAAATGAACGTGAACAGAAACTGATTTTGAAATGTTCTTGGCACTTTCCCAAGAAAATATTATCACTGTATTTAAAAAGAAGCATTCCATGCATTGTTTCAGGTTTACTAAGAATAAACTCTGGCCTCCTTAATTATATTCTCTTCTGAGACCTATTTTCAGTTCAGCTACAACATTTACATAAAAAACCAGCAAACTTCTATGGATTGTCAAAATTAAGTAGAACAAGAACTGTACTTGAGCACTGTGTCTCGTTCTGGGCTTCCAGGGACAGGATGGATATGGAGCTACTGGAGAGAATCCAGCAAAGGTTCACTGTGATTTTAAAGGGACTGAAACACCTTTTCCATAAGGAAAGGCTGAGAGAGCTGGGACTGCTTGGCCTGGAGAAGAGAAGACTCAGGGAGGGACCTCGTCAGTGCAGAGAAACACCTGGAGGGAAAATGCAAAGAGGACAGAGCCAGGATCTTTTAAGTAGTGCCCAGTGACAGCACGAGATGCAAAAGGCACAAACTGAAACACAGGAAGTTCTGTCTGAACATCAGGAAACACTTTTTTGTCATAGAATCATAGAATCACCAGGTTGGAAGAGACCTCCAAGATCATCGAGTCCAACCCATGCCCTAATACCTCAACTAAACCATGGCACCGAGTGCCACATCCAATCTTTTTTTAAACACATCCAGGGATGGTGATTCTACCACCTCTCCAGGCAGACCATTCCAGTACTTCACCACTCTTTCCATGAAAAACTTTTTTCCTAATACCCAACCTATATTTCCCTTGGCACAGCCTAAGACTGGGTCCTCTTGTTCTGTCAGTTGCTGCCTGGAGAAAGAGACCAACCCTCACCTGATTACAACCACCTTTCAGGAAGTTGTAGAGAGTGATAAGGTCACCTCTGAGTCTCCTTTTGTCCAGGCTGTACAACCCCAGCTCCCTCAATCATTCCTCATAGGGCTTGTGTTCCAAGCCCCTCACCAGCCTCGTTGCCCTCCTCTGGACGCGTTCAAGTGTCTCAACGTCCTTCCTGAACTGAGGGGCCCAGAACTGTGAGGGTGTCTGAGCACTGGCACAGGTTGTCCAGGGATGTTGTGGAATCTCCGTGCTGAGATATTCCAAAGCCACCTGGACACAGACCTGGGCAACTGGCCCTAGCTGACCTGCTTGAGCAGGGGAGGGGAGTTGGACCAGACTGAAGCTGGACCACTTCCAACCTCAGCCATTCTGTCATCCTATATAGTGAATTGAGCTTTAAAATGTGTCAATCAAAAAAAATTCCTGAGGAGACTGCAGTATCTTGAGTACCAACTTCATTAATTTTCAATTTTAGTTAAGCCAACTGTTTCATTCTTTGAGTGGACAATAACTATACATCCAAAGTCAGGTTATTTTGTGCTTCCTTAGGTTTGCAGCTGTAAGTGATAATGCATCAGCATCCCATGGAGAACAGTCAGTATCCTGCAGATGTATAAAAGCATCTAGACCAGGCTGCTCTCAGGTGCACAAAGCTGGACCTGTGTGAATTTGCACGACTCTGTGTTCCCTAACCTAGGCTGCCTACTCCTTAGGGAAAACTGAAAACACCTGGGATAGAAGGTTCTCAGGAAAAACCTCATATTAAAGTTTTCATTTTTGTAAACCTAGCCTTGTCCTACAGTTTTGTTAGTTTGACATACCAAAAAAAAAATAAAATCCAAAAAAACCAAAACAAACAATCAAGCAAACACCAAAACACCTGGGAGAGGTTTTGCTTAGGGACAATGTTGCATTTGTGTGTGACTCTGTGTGTGTACACGTCTTGTAACACACAGCATATCACCTGGCACTATGAAATATGTCAAGCTAAGAGATCTAGACCTGGTCAAAGCATGGCCAAGATGGAAATTTTAAAGAAGGTCAAACGCTGCACTAGTTTTGATGATTCAGAAGTTGGAAATTTTCCATCTCCATTATCATTTATCTAACTTCCTTAGCATATAGTTAAAGGATAACTTGTTTCTGCAGGTGCTATCTTTCCTCAAGGACATAAAACCATTATTATCATTATCATCATTCGTTGTATGTAAGACTGCAGGACATTTTCTTATCACACCCAAGTGCTACAGCCTGAAATCCCAGCAATCTGCACCACTCCTTGGTGCCTGTGGCTGCGCCCAGGGCCCTGTCACTGTCCCCAGCTCCCTTCATCACCTGCTGTGGGCCTCCTGGTGAGGTCCCTGCCCTGGCAAGTAGAAGCATGGTTTGTTAACAAAAGTCTATTATTTCCATCACAGCAATTATTGAGATCAGCTAACACCAAGGCAATAGCAAAATGTACTAGTTGATTTCAGATATCGATTTTTGTTCCTGTACTTTGAAATGCTTCCAAATTCCGGCTCTGACAAAAATGCTACAATTAAAATCTTGGATATCATACTGATATCCATTGTAGAAAAGAAGCACTTAAGGAAATTTAGAATTTACAATATATGTTGTACTGACAGACTAATTAGTGAGACAAAAAGAAGTATTTAGTTTAATTATCAACAGTAGAGTGCCCAGTGGGATTCTTTGCTTCCTTATTCTATCAGACAATGTCAGAACCATGCAGAGAACTGCAGATGAACGACTGCTCTCCAAGCATACAAGAGTACTTGTGTTCATTAGAAATCACCTTGAACAGAAAAAAAAAAAAAAAATGGAGTAACCTGCTGGACAAAGAAACTGTGGATTTGACAGACATGTCTGAGAAAACAGTTCCACTATCCTGTTAACCTGAGCAGGTTCAAGCCAAGGGAAGGAACACTATGGATTACAAAGCCTATGGAAAAAAGTTCAGGATAGGGTCAAGGTAAGGCTATTTTGAAGTTAGAGTTTTACCAGTTAAGCCAAAACTCTAAATTTCAAACTTCTTGCTCTGCAGAAAGCCCTGGCAGCACTCTTCAGCTTCAACAGCTGAAGAATGATTCATTCATCGCAGGTAGTTCTACAGAAAGATACTGAAAAATGCAATATTCTCTTCAGGGACTCTGTAACAGGTGTTATGTTTTTACCTAAGCTGAAACCCTTACCAAAATTAGCCTACCTCTTCAAATGGAAAATGTGACATTTTGTAATAAAAATCAATTCTGTAAGCAAGGAGTACATCTACCCACGCTTTCAGCATCTTGTTACAAAAATCTGTAAGTTGCCACAAAACAACAAAAGAAATCCCAAAAACTTCCAGTCTAGTCTCTTAAGGAAGAGCCATGCATGACTGTACAAGTACCTATTCAGCATTTCCCACTATCCCATAATTTCTAATGTTGGCCAATTTCTACCATATTTGGTAATTAAGACAGTCTCAAAGAAATTAAACTCCTGTTAAATTACTGTATTTTATCAATCTGAGTAATGGACAAAAATTCACTATGCTCTTGGAGCAAAAGGTAATTCAGTGCAGCCCTGTCTTCTTCTGATGTGTAATTTTCATTGTGATGAAACGGCAATACATGCACCAAAATTTAGGTTATGCAGAAATTTTATTTGTATTATCAACTATACAGAAGTAAAAGGAGAAAAGGTTGACTTAGGAAAAGAGATTCTGTTGTGCAATGCCAAGAACATTTCATTTTCAAAACACGTGTTCATACCAGTGTCAATTGATCATCACAGAACAAAAACCACAAAACCTTTTGTGTAGCTTTGTAAGTGGAGCCCACACAAAACAGGGTAGCTCAACTTGAGAAATAAAGAAAATACTTGTGGTAAGAAACCAGAATATACTGAGCAACCAGAGACTGCTGGGGCACTGTGGCTACCAAATAACAGTGCTATGAAACCCTTGAGGCTGCCTCCACTGCATGACTCCTGGTCAGACTACTCCAAATTTTGGCTAATTTGATAAATCTCAAACCTCTCCCCACACCCCCCACCCCCCTCCACCGAAGAACCCTCAACAGAGAATACTGGAAATATAAATACTTCTTTTCTAACGCGGGCATGAAACAGCTCAGCCTAATTCATTCCTTTCTGCCAAATGCCCCAGGGCCAGCTGCCCATCAAAAGTGAACTGACTGCAGGGCTGGGATGGAGGTGACCTTGTAAATCCAGAGCCACTTGGACAGGAGTGTAGATTCCTGGGACAAAGCCCAGCCAGGCAGGAAAGGAGCTAACTGCAAAGCTGACCTGCAGTGGCAAAACGGCAAAACTCTCTGGGGAGGGAAGAGCAGCACTGGGCAGTAAAGGATACCAAGGGCTGATTTTGCATAGGTAGGGTGGGAACTGATTTTGGATTTAATAGCAAGTTTGCTCAAACCAGCCTTGAAAACCCTCCAGCACAACTCTGCTGATGTGTTCACACCACTTAATACAATTCTGTTGCTGAAGCTCAGCGTCTCTATGGAGCCCAGTGTTCACTTTCAGCTCAGGAGAGATGTGGAATACTGGGTGAGAACAAAACTGCAGCCACGTGGGTATCCCAAAATCCTGAAGGTATACAAAACTGTTACATCAGTAAAAAGTACACAAGACAAATGACAGATCAATCCATAAGACATTTGTTTGGAGATGCCTCCAGTCCCTACACGACAGCTGAAGACAAGACTATTGCGCTCTGTTGGAAATAGCAGGCGCCTAAATTCCCTGAAGGGATCTGTAAATAAACAAGTAGAAGTGAACAAGCACACATGAACAAGTACATCAATAGACCCCACTTTGGGCATGGGTGGGACTAGATCCTAAGGTTCCTCCCAAGCCTATTTATTCTATAATTAGACATTTTATCAATATATGCAACAAGCAAATCTCCAGAACGTGTGTTCTAGAATGGTGGATTTACTGAAACAAAACAAACAGCTTCAAGGCTTCAGCTCCCTCCTCCACCCACCACATCAGGATCATATCCCTTCCTTGTACAATCCTTTTTTTTACCAGCACCTTGGCTTGTGGCATCAGATTTATAGAGCAAAGAGGAGACACAGCATGCCCAAAGCGCACAAACCAAGGAGCTGCAGCAGTGCAGAGGAGGGAGAGAGAAGAATTCACATTTTTTCTCAAGCTGAAGGCCCACACTGGAAGCCCAGAATTACTCTGGGACTGAAGAGAAGGGCAAATCTCAAATGATCTGATAAGAAACACATGAACTACACCTGACAATCAGCCCCACTTCTCTTCCAGTTGTATTAGGACTGCACTTCTGCTTGTTTGAGAGAAAAAGATATAGAGCACAACCTGAAAGCATGAAACTTTTGTACATGAACACACGAGCACTTTAAGATTTGGGGGGTTTGCAGCTATAAGAAACGTGTTTTTTCAATGTATCTCTCTCTTTGGCTTTGGTGGTTTAATACTCACACAAAAGAAGTACAGCAGAAACTGTCATCCTCATTTCTTGCTCGATTGCTGTGTGGCATTTGCTAAGCTCTCTTTATTTCAACAGAAGACTCCCCAGAGCACAGAAGGTGTTCCTTTTTGGCATGTCATTACTGACTTCCTTTTGACTCTCATGTAGAAAAATGTTGCTAACCCAACTGATTTTCTTATGAAGTCTGTATTTTTCTTAAATCCTTTGCCGCTGAAACTGGCAGAGATCCAGTTCCTCTTGCTGAGGTTCTCAAAATGAGAGAGCCTTTTCAATTTGAAAATAAGATTGAACAGGTGAAGCAAGCATCCCCAAAATGTAAATGTCAGAATGAAAAATAAAACTCCCAAAATTTAACTTAAAAAAGCATTTAGAGAATACATTTTTCTAGAACCAACAGAAATTATGCTAGAAAATCTTTAGCTACACCCTCAACCCTATCAATGGGCCAAGAGAAGCCAGTTTATGACAGAAAATAACATATTAATGAGACATCCTGGCCATTTGCAGGGCATTTTCTCATTTTCAATGCTCTAGACTTTCAAGGTCTGTGTGGTACAAACCACACATGGTACAATTGTGAATAAGCCAGAAAATGGAGCTTTAGGGAACACAGTACAAACACAGTACAAACACAGACTAGTGAGTGGGTATCTGGAATGTAAACATGGCAAAATGGTACTGAAGAGAAGTGAAGAAACCAAAATCAGAGGGTGAAAGCAAATATCTCCAAGCAGATCATAAACCTCATAAAAAAGAAGGAAAGAGAAAGGACAGGTGAGCTGAATCAAAAAGAGGGTGTGAAAGTGCAAGCGAGGAGCTGTACAGGGGTGAAGGTACTTGGCTGAAAAAAGTGGGCAGCACGAAGCTGAAAGAAGCCAGCCAAAACTTCAGAAAGGTGTCTCAGCATCCAAAGGACAGTGCTCTGGCACTTGCTGCTGCTGTGCCAGCTTCTAGTTACTGCCTGGAGCCTCCAGCAAGCTACTCCTTCCACCTTTCTTTGGGAAGGCCCTCAGTTACCAAGGCTGCATCTCCAGAGAAAGTACTAAAGACTACCAGGTGCCCATAAGTCACAGAACTTTTATTCACTTACAGTGCAGAAGTTCACATCATCAGGGGAAGAAGTGACAACTGTGTATTTGTATCATGAAAGAATTGCTC
Source organism: Eulacestoma nigropectus (assembly GCA_013397775.1). Lineage (NCBI taxonomy): Eukaryota > Metazoa > Chordata > Aves > Passeriformes > Eulacestoma > Eulacestoma nigropectus. Next base: position 312,596 of record VZTE01000371.1, on the reverse strand, counting down.
TTAATGTCTACTTCAAGATTTTCCTTCTTTTTTTCTTTTCTTTCTTTTAACTGGAATCTATTCAGTGACCTAAATTTTCTGTTCCTCATAAGCTCTGCTTGGCTCATGCATGAAGGAAAGGGGCCAAAGATGGCCTTGTGCCACCGCTGGTGTGCTGGGGACTTACTTAGCTTCCCATGTAAATTGGCCTCGGGCTGCCCTCGTTTGGATTTGGCTGCATCCTTCAGCTTTGGCTTCAGCAGTCCCCGAGGGGCCGTTCCACAGCCAGGAATAACTCAGCAGCTCTCCGGCCACCCTTCCAGCCCCTGGATCCCTCCAGCAGACCCAGTATTCGTCCCTGAGCCAAATGGCAGCATCCCTAAGAACAGCGAGGTGGGGGAGGATGGAATTCTCGGGGATGCACAGACGGGTCGGGCAAAGGTGATGCAGTGGCTTCCCTGTGTGAATGAAGAACCCCATGGCAGGACAAGCCAGACACCAGAATCGGGTCGGCCCCTCGCGTGGCTCAGCCCGGCGGTCCAGAGATCCGGGTCAGCCGCAGCCACCCCCGGGCGGCTGCCGAGAAGCGCTCGCCGAGCGCAGGTGAGGCAGC
>VZTE01000371.1:205348-311914 GCA_013397775.1 Eulacestoma nigropectus | reverse complement strand
CTCCGCCCCCTCGGCCGGCAGCTCCCGCCCGCCGCTCCCCGCTGCGCAGAGCGGCCGCGCCGGCGGGGGATGGAGAGCCAGCGCTGCTTCGCCAACCGCTTCGATGACTACCCGGGCAGCCCCGCGGCGGCGCCGGACAGGGAGGCGGCGGTGCCGCTGGTGACGGCCACCATCGAGCGCATCCTGCGGGAGCTGCCGCCCCTGGGCGGCCCCCGCGGCTGCCCCGGCGGGCTGTACGGCGGCGTGGCCGGCGTGGCCTACATGCTGTACCACGTCGCGCAGTGCCCGCTGTTCGCGCCGTCGCGGGACTCGTACCTGCGGGCCGCCCGCCGCGTCGTGGACGCCTGCCTGCGCTACCAGGAGGGATGCGGCGAGGCCGACGCCGATACCCGCGCCGCCTTCCTGCTGGGCGGCGCCGGGGTGTATGCGGTGGCCGCGCTGGTCTACCGCGCCCTGGGGCTGCCCGACTACGCCCGGCCGCTGGGCAAGTTCAGGGAGCTGAGCGAGGTCTGCGCCCCGCTCTCCTTCCTCGAGTGCGGCTCCGACGAGCTGTTCGTGGGCCGCGCCGGGTACCTGTGCGCCGCGCTGGTGCTGAAGCAGCGGCTGGGCATGGAGGTAAGGGCGGGCCGGGGGCAGCGGGGCAGCTCCGGGGGCACCGGCCCTGCCGTCGGCAGGTCCCCGGGGAGCTGGGGCGGTCACCCGCGGCGGCTTCCCGCGCTGCTGTCGGGGCGGGACGGTGCCCTCGGTGCTAGAGGGGGATGCAGCTGTGCCGCGGCTGTCTGCAGCTTGCACTTTCAGGGGCCAGCTGCAGGAAGAGCCCCCGGGAAGCGAGGGCTTTCCGTGATAGCTGCTCCTCCCCGAAATGAAAAGATGCGGGTTTGGCCAGAGGGAGCGGGATGGGGTCCCGGCTGTGGAGCGGAGCGCTGCATCCTGGGGCACGCCGAGAGCCGCAGCTGTTGGTTGTCAGGTGGTGAATTACTTGGCAGAAGCCATCCCGGGCTTTTCAAGAGTATTTCCGTAAAATGAAGTGGGTAAGAAAAGACATAGCTTTGAATAAAACTAAGTAACGAACCCTGTAGTACTAAGGGGTACTGTGCTGTAATTTTTAAACAAGGAGACAGGTTTTGTGGGGCATTTGGTCTTCCTAACCCCAGCATTCAGACTTTCGGAAATCTGGCCATGTATTTTGGTGCTTTTCATGAATGAGAGCAGGGGATTTTTTCCTCTAAGCCTGGGATGTAGTTCAACATAGTATTGGTTTCAGTAATCGGGACTTTACCCCAAGACATTGTCATTGTCAGTACAGTTCAGTTGACCATTCAGAGCTTCCACTGATTATGGCATAACAATTATTGCAACTGATTGCGTTTGCTGTGGTGATTGTTACTAAGTGGTCAGTGTGGTATCTGAGCGGGCAGTTGGTAGATTTTTTTTCCCCTGTCCTCTTGTCAGGTCCAATGTGTGTTTCGTCTGTTAATCACTGATTTGCAAGTTCATATGCTTCTGGCTTTCTTCCCTCCCAGGAAAGGCAGCAACATTTATTTATAAGTAAATAAATGATGTAAAAACCAGTGGCTCTGCCCCATCCAATACCAGTCACTGCAATTGGAGTCTGAGGAAATTCACTTAATGGAGGTCTCAGGAGGCTTGAGGGTATTCAGAGAAGCCAGGAAGAATGTAAAGTCAGTTAAATACTGTGATTGCCTTGAACTAGAATTCTTACCACACTAAGCATTTCAAGTAGCTTACCAAGTGTGCTGTTTCTTTGTACAGAATTGTCTGATAATCATAAATATGGTGATGTTATTTGTAACCATAACCAAATTTTTCATTCTTGATGGCATTTCCCATGACAGAAAAGTTTTGTAGACACATCACAATCCTATGTGCAGCAGTGCCTGCCTGAAGATGGTTTCTCATGGAGAAGTAAGCCATCCCTGTTGGTTCAGTTTGCACTGGGGGAGTGTGTCCAGCACCGATGTCAGTGCTTATGATGGTGTCGTGACATACCAGCAAAAGGAGGTGGCACTCAGCACTCTGCTGCTTTCTTTAATGCCTTTTTCCATTTGCCTTACATCCCTGAGAGCAACTGCTGAACAGTTGGGAGAGTGAGTGCAATCCCCTCTCACAGGCTGCGTGAGAAGGGGAGAGCTTTCCTCTGTTTGCTTGCTTGGTGAAAAATCATACTAAAGGCAGCTGTAAAGAGTTAAACATCCCCACAGATAAGCACAGGTATGCACTTACAGAGGAATCTATTTAGCAGGTGGGTTAATTGCTGTTTTGCCAGTAAAACATGTCCTGTAACCCCTTGCTGATATTTTCGTTGATAAGCTAATGTCCTTGTATAGTATTATTTCTTCTGTCAAATACATCATAATTTTAAATGCAGAGTGCAAGAAATAAAGCACACTGTTAATTATTAATAAAATCAAATTTAATTTTTTAATTTTAACAAAGATTTTAAAAGCTTCCAATTGAAATATTTTGTTCCTTTGTGAGGAAAATTATGATTTCTAGACTGTATGCACTCAAGCTTGAGCAAAATTTGTGTCCTTTGATAAATATTCCCAGCCTAGTACAGAATTATTTTAATTAGTACATTTCCAGACCAAACCCTTCATCTTTTTACAAATGAAGAAAGGGATGCCCAGAGAGAGTGCATGTCATTTATTACCCAAGGTCAAACTGTAAGCCAGGTACATCCCAGAATAGAAGCAATATCTTGTGATTCGAACCGCTGGAAAATGCTACCTCCTGTAATTTGATTGTGCACAGCCTCACATGGCTCATTGCAGCATGTTTTCTTGTTTCCCACGTTTTGGTTTTCTTTTTTTTTTTTTGAGGACATTGTGCAAACATTTCCAGCACAAAGTGAAATCCATTCCTTACGTTGAAACACAGCTGCTGCTGCCCGCATGGTTTTTTCCTCTGAAGGAGTCAAATGGTGACCTATATACAAGAAATCGCTTGTCCTTGAGAAAAGCCTTTTGAAGGAATTTTATAATTTATGTCTTGGGTTGTTTTTTGTTTAATCCAAGCAGGGACGGAAGGAGACAGCTTTATTTCAGCAAACACGAATTTAGCTGAGCTGCTGTGTCCCAGTACTTCGGTTTCCTGCTTAAGAGTCCTGGTATCTTTAAGCTCCACATGTTCTTCATGAAACTGATGGACTGTCCTGAAGGATCCAGTCTGATGGATAACACTGACCTCATGTGAAGAAGGCATTTGCGTTCAGCTGGTTTTCAGATTTTTAGGCTAATACAGCATTTTTCCCTGATGAATTAATTGGGATTTTTTGCATGAGTAAGGATTACTTCAACAGTCAAGGCTTAACAGGATTTGACTTTCATGATGCACTTTCATGATGCATTAGGAAAGATGTTTATTTTCATCCCTTCTTTAATTTCCATTATATTGCAGTCAGTGCTTCCCAGACAGGGATAGGTAAAATACTGTTTTGGCAGAAACAGTGTGTCATTTGTATAAGGTGCATGTACTTTAGCTGTCCTTAACTGCTGTGTTTTCAGCATTCAGGGAAAAAAAATTGTTTTATTCTCTCTTAAGTACGTCTTTTTCTATTGCTTTTAGTGTTGGTTCATTGAGTGTCCTTGGGGAAATCTGTCAGTCCTGCTTTTAATTACCTTCACTCAGTCTCTGTTTGCTTGGGCAAACAGCAGTAAGACACTGTTAAAATGGTGGTCCCATCCCTCCATTCGGATGATATTTTATCCTCTCCTCAATTTTTCTCCGTGATGCTTCTGTCCCATTTCGTGGTTGATGGAGCATGGTGTGCCTCGGTCGTTGCACTCCCTTCTGGCAATGTAACTGTCAGATGATGGAGGAAAAGTTACGGAAGTTCAAGTGGCTCCTTGTATTACCATCTGCTAAAGATGCTGCTGCCTTTTAGCACAGCTTGGGTTATCTTTTAATAACTGACTGTACGGATGGGCTCGACTGACTCCCACTGGCCTGGGGTTGCAGCAGCACAGACAGCAGTGGTGCCCTGTAGGAGACAGGGCAGCATTTTGCACAGCCTGGTGCTGTGATTTCATTGGAGACTGTGGTTTCGAAAGTTATTGGGGACCTTGTGAGAGACCCTTGCCTGCAGCTGCAGGGGTGACAGGCTGAACCAGCACACTGTGGCAGAAATGTAGCCAAACCTGTTCCCTCAGGGACTGAGGCGCTGGGGAGTCTTGAGAGCCTGTAGAGGCTCTTTCATGCCACGATGGTTAAGCTTTCTGTTGTCTGTGTGGCAGAGGGGCATCTCAGTTTCCTTTTCCAGCCAGTGCTAGGTCATGATTTGGTGTTTGTTTCCAGTGGTGTTGTCCTGTCAGAGTGTGCACAATTCTGATATTCTGTCAGGGCCTGTCCAGAAAGGACATTGGTCTTTCTAGCGGGACCTTGTTCAGTGTAGGGCCCTACTAAAAACCATTCTTATCCTGGCTGCTGTCTATCACCGAAGCCTCTTTTCTCTTGGATCTCACGAGATTGCAAATCAAGCTGAATGAACTTCACCTGATATGTGGAAAGCAGGAATAGCACTGCTGTGGGATGTCTGGGATCTGGGTGCCAGAGCAAGGAAAGCATCAGGCATTATTTTAAAAGGCAGTGGAATGGATGGATGTGTAGTGTGTGGAACCTGATGACTCCAACTAGTGTGTTTCGTAACATTCTGGGTGAGAAGATACAAATGAATGAAAACTGTTTCCTTTCAGCTCCTCAGACAATTCTAGATGATGTTATTTGTTCTTTAGAGTCTTCCCTCTAGATAGCAAGCTAGTTTTTAAAGACTATTGTAGGCTACTTTGCTGCGCTTTTTTCTTTTTTTTCAATCTCTTAGGAGAAAATTCAAAAGTATGAGAGGAAGAATCTTCCTGAGTCCTGCCTGAAACATGTTCACTTGCAGCTCTTTAAAGTGGAATGTAGATGTATTAATGCTGAACATAGTGTTTCTGAAAGACACACAAATGATAGATCTTTGCAAGGGAGAGCTGCAAAATACCCACATAACTGAAGCACCTCCAGGTGCTGTAGTGCAGAATCCCTGTGTCAGGCTTTTAATTTCACCTGCGCCTGAAAGGGGAGAGTTGGCCTTTGAGGTGAGATTTCATTCCTCCACTGTGGCCATTAAAGTCTTTTCTCTCTGGAAGAATTTGCCAGTTTGTCTGAAACACTGTGGTGTTTTAAATATCACATATCGTGGTGCTAGTTGGGACTGTGCTGATTTCATTATTTCATTTCACGCAGGCCACTACACAGCCAGGAAGTCTTTTCTTGCCAGAGGATTAAAATGAGTTAATAGTAAAGATAAAATCTTTTGATCCTAGGCTGCCTCTTTTAAAATGTACAGTCTCCTAGTCATGGTTTCTGAAACTACACACGGGGGATAAATTTTGCATTAATTTGCTCAAATTGATGAATTTAAACCAGGAGTTGAAAACTGAGTTTTTTCTAAAGTAAACAGTGAAACAGGGGGAATTATTTGCATCTGGATTTTTTTTTTTAAAGGAATCTGAAATAATTTGAGTCTACATTTCAGAATTTCCCTGTTTCTCTGCAGCAAGGCAATGCAAATCCTTTTTATTTTAACAGCCTTCAGACTGGGAGATGGGGACATCTTGATAATGGCTGCCTGGATTCATTTCAACGCAGTGGACACTGAATATTCAGTTGCAGAGTCAAAGTAGAAAACTGGAGGTTGAAAATGTTGAATTTCAAGTGCACTGTTTACCAGCCAGCAAAAAAGCACTGTAATACTGACTGGATCCTGCTGGAATTGGAGGTTTGATTGACACAAGTTTAGCAACATAAGTTATGTATTCTGCTGCAGAAATACGGATTTCAACTGCTTATAGCTGAAGAGTGGAATTAAAAAGACAGTTCTGTACAAAAGCACTGCTGTATCTCTGTACCTCTTTGTGCTGTTGGAAGAACGTTTGTCTATGCAGCAGCATCTTTCTGCTGAAAAAGCAGCCCAAGCAGTAATACTGATGTTATAATAAGAGATTTTAACATAAAAAGGAAATATATTTATGCAGAGGCATCTCTTGTATGCGGAATAGATCTCTTCTTTCCCATCCTTCTCCTAACTCCTTTAAATTTCATATGCCAGCATTTAACTCTTAAACTTTGTCAGTTCAGTCATCTTCCTCATCATCCCTATGGAGAACTTGGAGGTCACCCTTTGGAGTTTGTCAGTGTTGCTCAGAAGCAGAGATGTTCAAGGCAGTGTCCCTGCCCTCTGCAGTGCTGCCTCTGGCTTGAAGGTGAGATCTGCAGAACAAAACACAGGAACTGGAATAAGGGCGTATTTGTGGAAAGATGCTGGGCAATTATTTGGACCTGTGGAGTGTGTCTGGTGACTGAATCTCTGGAAGCATCTGGAGCCATCAGTGTTTGAAGCAGAGATGCAGGGGATTTCTCCAGCAGAGAGGTGCAGAGCTGGGCTGCGAGCTGCTGTTTTTCACAGCATTAGTTAATTGGGGTCACTTTGGTGGCACAGGTTCCTTAAATCTCTTGCCTTAGATTTTCAGATTTTTGTATGTTGTGTTTTATGTGTACACCAAAGAACTTTATCACGATACTATGTTTCTACAGGTAGCAATATTTGACATTGATGTTTTCCCTCATTATTTTTTGGCCTGGTGCTTACACGGGACCAAAAGCCACAGTTAACTGTGTTAACTCACAGGTAGCACTGGATGACACAGCAGAAAGGAAGAGTGTACATGTCAAACATGCATGTGTGATGGAGTGTGTGGAGGCAGAGACAGGCAGGCATGGGGAAAAAAGACATTTGACAGAGGCTGAACAGAGAGGCAAAGAAAGAGAATTAAAAAATTATTTTAAAAGCGAAAGAATTAGTTGCTGGCAAAAGTAGAAAAATGGAAAGTTGCAGAAGGGTAGCAGAATTCAAGGATGAAGGGAAAAAGGCAAGAAATAATGTAGACACTGGAGCAGGGGAGATTTAAAACTAAATTTAGATTGTTTGACAGACTGGTAGAGATCTTATGGCAAATGTACTCAATTTAGAAGAAGGTAAAAGTTCAACAGAACAGTAAACACATAGAGAGGAGGACAGGCAGAGGAGTAAGCTACATTTCGTTGAGGAAAATTACTATTTTTGTCTGCTTATTTTTTGTTTGTCACTCTCTTGTCCTCGTATTCTCTTTGCATGTGCTCATACACTTACAGAAATAGCAGTCATCACATTCAGTGCTTAAAAATCAGAGCACAGCCTTATGTGTTATATTCCATATTTTCTTTAAGGAATAAATGAGACTACTGATGTCTGGGAGCAAATAGAGGCTTTTTTGTGAACATTGCCGTACTTCTGACACTGACATTTTCCTCTTACGTGCATATAATACTATAAATCAGTGTGTAACCTAAATGGAAATGCTGTTAGTAAACTTTACTTTGGTACCTGGCTAAAGAAGCAGGAATATGAAAGACTGAGCTGCTCCAGGGAGAAAGAAAAGAGTAGCAGAAAAGAGTAGGCTAACAACAATTACGCTGTAAAAGTGTAACATCCTCAGCACTTTACAGCACTGAAATGGAGGGGTAAAAGTAAGCTGTAAGTTCCTCTGTAGCCATTTAATACACATTGTTAGAACATTAGATTTTTACATAAAGAAGTAGCACAGCTATGCACCACAGCTGGCAGGGTGCAAATGCAGAAAAGATCCTCTTCTTTCGTTTCACCTTTGCTAAATCAATAGGTCCCACTTTACTCTGGTAATTCAGTAGGACAGTCTTAAAATCAACCTACAGCCCCATTAGCAGGCTGTGTAAAGATTGCAGAGCAGGTCCTCAGCCTTGCCTCTGAGCAGTGTTGAAGCTCTGTTGAGAGGATCAGGGAGCCAATCAAAATGGGCAAGTCCCATGGTCCTGCTGTCACCCAACTTCTCTATTCCACCCCTTTTTAAAAAAATCGGAATTCAATATATGCAATCAGGTCACTGTTTTTGATAAGATGATCTGTCAAAATATGTCTTTGTCTGTGTCTGTCATGGAAGAGAGTTCTTTGACCATTGACAAGCATGAGATTAAGCACCGAGTGATGTTGTGTAACCTTCTGTCCCACTCCATTATAGCAGAGCTCAGGGACAATATCCTGTCAAAAAGTTATTTCTTATGTGTGTTGTAGGATTATTTTCAATTGATAGTGAGCTGGAGTACCAAGGCAAAATAATTGAAATAACCGTTTCATTTGAGGCAAACATGATCAAAAAGTATCTTAATAGCAGTCCAAGCTGTGGCTGAGTCATTTGGTGTTTCTCAGCTCAGTGTATTTTGATGTCTAAGAGAAGAACCACAAATCTATTTTTGTAGTAGATCAGTGCTCCTGAATTCTTCATTTTAATGGCTTAGTATCTCTTGTTGAAGAACAGTGGATCATGAGTGAGATGGAATGGATGTCTGATAGCACTGAATTATCTGGGAGAAAAAAGACTGTGGCAGATAAATACACTTTCTATCTGTCCAAGGCATTTAGTTATTTTGTGTGGCTAATCTTTTTCTTCACAGGATGCTTTCAATCCCTCATTGGTACAATGTTAACATGATTGAGGTTTATAAATTGGGGATGTGCTGGTCATATTTAGATTTCAGCATCAAGGAAATGAAGGCTGCTCTTAAAAGTGTGTGGGCCTGGCCTAGAAGCGGCACAGGACAAAGCAGCTCTGTGGGTCAGTGCAGAATTGGAAGATGGTAATTATTGCTAATTCCATGCTGGTGTCATTCTGCAGTTTGTCTGCTCAGTCCTGATGACCGAATAATATTGCTACCACAATCAAAGAGCTGACAAGGCCCTTGAGAGGTAATTCAGGCTGCCATCTAGCCCACAGGAAGGTGTACTTGTGCCTGTCATTCCTGGCAGCTCCTGCCCAACGTGCTCTTCATAGCCCCAGTCAGTGATGAGGGATCCGCAGTCTGCCCTGGCTGTCTGACACACTGCTTTGTTAGAAAGTCCAGCCTGATGACTAATCTGAATCTTGCTGTAATTTAACCGTAATTTTCCTTGTCTTCTCCATTGAGAAACAGCAAGAAATTGTGTTCCTCTCTGCAGAAGCTCTTTATATATTTCAAGACTTTTTCAATTTTTACCCGTATTTTTTTCTTCTCTAAACAATCCTAATCCTTCCAATCTTCCCATATGTGTCATGTTTCCTAGATCTCTGGTCATTCCCATTGCACTCTGCCAGTCTCCCTCCAGCCTTTCCTGAAGAGTGCCAGAAGTTGGACACATGGTTCTGGCAAAGGCCTTTCTAGTTTAACAAAGAGATAACTCTGTTTCTTCCAGGCCTTTTTTCCATATATACAGCTCAGTAAGGTGTTTGCATCTCACACCAGCGTGACACTGACTCACCTCCAGCTCATGACCTGCTATTATGCAGCACCCTTTTAATGGGCTGCAGCTCATGGGCAGGTATTCTTTAGGAAAAGTCTCTGAACAAGTGAAGTAGGTAGGGGTCATGTGGAGACAGGAAATCATTGGACACTGTGCTGTGATATGCAAAATGAGAAGCTTCTTCAACTGAAGGAGCTTTGTGTCATTAATGCCAACTAGAGAATCTCTGTTCCTTTGTTCCCTGAATAAAACTGGAAATATGTCATTCTTCATTGTAACACGGGGTGTGCCATTACATATCCAGGGGACATCTGTGAAGTGATAGAGTTCTTTTGTGGAAGTACAATTGGAACAATATATTTGAGAGGGCTGTATTAAGTCAATTATTTTGTCCACAGTAGAAATCAAGGAGTAAGTGAAATCTGAAGTGTGTGGAGGTTAAATTTAGTCTGTTCTTGTGATTTACTTCAGTTGCTAATGTAAAGATAAAGCTCAGTGTTGTCTCTTCTTCTTGCCATCTGTGGAATGGCTATGCTATACTTGTTTTAGTTTTCTGAGACTAAGCCAGTGATTAAGTAGTCAAAATTCCAGTTCTAATAGCAATGGACTGCAAGATACACGTTCCTCATGGAGCTGTTTAAATTTGGTCAGGGCTAGTTGGTCAAATATGAACTCACGGAAAATTCTTAGCAGTGGAACAGAAAAAGAAACTTGTTCAGTCTCTTTAAATAAATATTGATTTGTTTGGTTTTGGTCTTGCAGAGCTGAATCCATCATGAGCTTTCTTAGGCCAGGCTGCCATTTTCATCCATACATGTTTTTTATTATGCCGTCAAAAATACCTGGAAATAACCTTCATTTAACTGCTACACATCCAGGAGACAAAATGTAGACAGAGTTGTAGTGTGAATGAACTTGTCCTGTTTTAATTTTTTTCTCTAAGCACTGTGGGACTGCTAGCTTATTTTGGTAAAACAAATATTGTGAGGTAAATTAAAAAAAAAAAAATAACACACAGGTAAGCTGAGTCAAACTTGGACTTGAATCTAAATGTCTCTAAATTAATAAAATCCACACCATCTATCTGAACAGTGGATTAGCATACTCACATTTGGATTTGGCTCAGTTGTGGAGTCAAAGCACGGCCATGGTTGGAAGAGACTTCTGGAGATGTTCTGGTCCAGCCCGCTGCTCAGAGCAGGGTCTGCCAGAACAGGTTGCCCAGGGTTGTGTCCACTTGGTTTTGAATATCTGTACTCCATTTCTTTCCTAGGCAACCTGTTCCTGTACTTGGCCACCCTCAAAGTAAAAAAGCTTTCTTTTTATATTTAAGTAGAATTTTCTGTCAGTGGGCACTGCTAGGAAGATCCTGGCTCTGTCTCCTCTGCTCTCCCCTATCAGGTGTTTATACACAGTTATGAAATCTCCAGAGAGCCTTCTCTTCTCCAGGCTGAGCAATCCCTGAGTTAGTACATAGAAGGCACACAGTCATTCCTGCTCCATTTGCTTTCCCCAAAAGCAGGCTCACAATGCCATTCCACCTCCTCTGACTTCCTCTAGTACCTTGAATGGGTGAAGGATTGCAATTTTTTTTCCTTGTAGTTGCAAGCGTGGAAGGGCCTAAAGTCTAGAAGGGTCAAAAGGACCCAGTCAGCACCATGGTCTCCTTGTCAGTCTTTGCTGTATCAAGGAAGGGCAGAATCTTCTCTTAGTAGGTTAAGGTTTGATAAAATTGTTCTGGTTCTGGCAGGTTATTGGGAAGGTTGTGGATCTGAAAAGTTTTAGTGTAAAGATTTCTTTTTTCCCTACTAAAACAAAGCTGGTTTAGTTGATGCTGCAGCTCGAACGCTTCTCAAGGGCCTCACAGCCCTGCAGCACTGAGTGTCTGTTAGTGAAAATGCCTGGATGATTGTAGGAGGTAGACCATGCCTCCCACCATTGAAAGAAGACAAGGAATACCCTAAAAGTGCCTATGCTCCTACACTGCAGGAACATTATCTCCTGACTGTATTAATTAACCTCAGGCTGCTGTTTGCCAGTGGAGGAAGAGAATTCCCTGTCCCATGTGATGTGTGAGCAGCCAAGGATGCATCAGGGGAAAAAGACAAAACCTTTTTCTGAAAGCTGAGTTACAGGCCGGGGGATGATAAACATTCTTTCCAGTGTCTGCAGATGGCCAGGACACCCCTCAAGCACGAGGGCTATGAGGGAGGTTCTTTTCTGTCATTATTTTTGTGGAATCTCTTTCAGATTCTGCATGACAGACATCAGAGGACTTCAGTGTCCTTCTGGGCCCTTGAAGTGAAGCTGCTGTACTCCAAGGGCATCAGAATATTAAGCACACAAAATAGGGTATGAAAGGCATCTGGTGAAGAGTTTTAAATACATGTATTTTGACTTAACAAGCTTGCCTTGGAAAAGACATGTTGTGATCTGTAGGTCCAGAAATAGCTGTGTGGGGCCCTTCTGTCCCACTTTGCTCAGTTCCTCCGGTGGGGCTGCAGAGAGCAATCATGTAAAATGACAAATCCAGCAAAAGAGAAGATGGCATTGAGTGCTCCCAGGGCACCGTGTGTCATCTGTAACATGAGGTAATAGTAATTCCTGTTAGTTAATTACATGCAAGCTAATGGCCAAGTGCTGTGAATATTTCTTTATTACTGTTGGCAGTGGTGTGATTTGTCTCATGGCTCTTATTCTTTCTCCTTGCTGTGTGAGGTTTGAACTCTTAATCTGAACTGTGCCTTCTGACACAGCAGTCTCTTTTTCCCTAAGTCTGCTTGGTTTACACACAGTCACAACTAAGAATAAGTAGCACAAAGGGAAGATTGATAAAATGTTCCTAATTTTATTACAGTACCAAATGGCAATCTTTCAACTAGGAGAAAAGTACTGATAGTAATCCCATTACTTACCAAGTAGGCTACGTTTTAAAGAGCAGTATTCCACACTTCCTCAAATAAATCCCATGACTCTTACTGTGCCCTTGAAATGTGGCAGTATTGAATTATCAGTGACTGTTTGTATTTGAAATATGACTTGGATTGTATTTGGAGTTGTGGGCATATTTCCAGGCAATGCTAATGCCACTGTATGCCACTGGAAACTCTTTTGTTGCTGTCTTTTGCTTCAGAACCATCTTGTCGATGTGCCCTGGAGTATCTGGGAGCCACATACAGAACGTCAGGATTTTTACTCCATCACTGCTACCACAGTCTAAGGATAGAGTAAAATTCAGATGACTCAGAGGACTTGATCACCTTCATCTGGTTTTCCTGCATTATGTTGTCAGCATTCTTCCTGTAGCTTAAGTTTATATTTCTATTCAGTGGCTTATTGGCATGGCACAAATTGCAGATCTTCACACAGAGTAAAAGTGGCATGATGCCAGCATGGAGTTCTCTGGAATTCCCCCTGCTTGAAGGCAGTGCTGGTGCTACTTTAAAGTGACTAATTTATGCCTTAGTTAGCCTGTGAATGATGTTGTTGTGTCATTTACCTCATTTAACTAATTTTCCAGGTAGCCACATTGTTCCTCAGCAGCAAATATTTAGACATACTTCCAGGTGTCACATGCCTCATAAAGATCTGCATAGTAGAACTGTGCATAAAAAGCAGCATGAAATAGAATAAAGAAGTCTTTTGAGACTAGCAAGAGCACATGTTGTAAACAACAGAATCATAAAATTAGTGGCTGATGAAAGAGCAGTAGCCAATACCTTGTTTACATTTGAATAGGTCTTTTGATGCAGTGTCAAAGATAATCTTCTTTGAAAACTTAATTCATGCTGGCTTGGATGGGGACATTGTGGATTTGGAATTGGCTGAAAGACCACAAGCAAAGCTAATCATAAGTACTAATAAGGGACTGATGTAGCTACCAGCCTTATTTATTATCTTCGTTAATGATCCAGAAGAGGCAGATATCTGGATAAGAATTGCTTTGGCATTTAAACTGAAGCAAGTGCCAGACACTACGCGCAGGTGGAGGGAAAGTATGAAAACAGCTCAAGAGATTAAAAAATGAGCTAAAACAAGGGGTTTTTTTATTTTTTAGTGTAAGCACATGTGTCTGGGAAGAAATATCTGTAATACTTATCCTGTATGCTAGGAAGAAACCGAGGTTCAAGTAAGCTGGACATGACAGGGCCTGAGTACATCAGAGTTCTACACTTACTTTAATGTAAATTCTCCTTACGTTCCTTTGGATTTATTCTCCATGGGAATGAACAGCTAATATCAATGAAAAGCCGTAACAGTTCTCGTTATCACAACATGGCATCCACAAGGTCAATGCAATTTTGGACTCCCTACACAGCTGTACTGTCCAACAGAGATACGTGTTCACTCTGTGATTCCTCAGACCTTTCCGTTGCCTAAAACTCACCCAGGATTCCAAGATACCAAAAGTTTTGCAGTCAAAACTTTCTCGGGCTGGTGACTAAGACTGGATTTGCTTGAATGTCCAAGGCACCTGATTTATGCCCTGGAAATCTTCTGGGCATCTTTGGATAGGCGTGCAAATCCTGAGAGTGCTGTGCTGCGGGTCACATAAGCCATGCCAAAATTCATAAGCCAGCAGCTACATCACTCTCCATCTGTGGATCTCTGGTACAGATTTATAGTGCTCTCTTTTCTCCATGGTGTTTATGCAACTCCTAGTCTTCCCACAGGTAGTGGCAGTTTGCACTCCATCTCACCTGCCATAACTCATCTCTACATCCTCCACAGGAGGCTGTAAAGCTGCACCTAGGGAGCACATCCCACCTAGCTCATCCTTCCCAGTTTGCTGGAAGTGCTCTTCTCACAGAGCCCCAAGGATCTGATCTGCTGCGGAGTAAAAGCAAATTTGGCATCCTGTCTTTTCCCGGTAGCAAGGGCAGAACGTGTTCACCTCTTGTCACCCTTACAGGTTTTAAGACCAAATGGGCTCTGAGCAAATTACAGTGCAAGTGGGGGTTTTCCTTTTTATGTGCAATAACCTTGAGATTTCATCACAGACCTGGTATTTCAAATTCACCTCCCTTCTTTTTCTGACACAGTGCAGTGATTTAAGCTGATGCCTCTAAGCAGAGTGTGCTGATGGCTAGAGCATCTTATTGCACCTCTGATTGTAATTACTCCCATTTAATACTCAAACATTCTTCAGAGCAGGGCCTGGAGGGATGTGCCCCAAACTGTGTCTTTGTCACCTGAAGTGACGGCGTGGGAAGAAACTGTTGCTGCATGGCAGAGGCACAGTACCTGCACAACAGGTTTAAGTAACAGTTTTGAAACTGTTTCACACACAGCACAGCATGGACAGTTGGATGTTTCCACTTGATTGCAGTGAGGAGCACTATAGTGTATAAACAAATCTTTCTCCTTCAAGATTTGTTTCCAGTGCTCCATCTGGTTTAATGTCTTGTACCAGTGCTAGATGACTCAGCTACACAAGTGTCTGTGGAAAGTGAAATGTGTTGTCTGTAACATGCCTTACTTGCTTTTTTTAAGGACTGGCTTTATGCTCTGAAACACAAGGGTTTATTTTTCTTCCAGAATTGATGGGCTAAGTTCTGGAAGTTGATTCTATCACTTGGCCTTGCAACATCTGTCAGTTGTGACCTACCACTGAAAGCAAGAATAACACAGGTTCTTGTTAATAGATCCCTTGGGGCAGATTAGAGTGAAACAACACTGAATGATTGGTGTTTGTAAATATATATACATAGGGTTTATTTTGGAACAATTTGGTTGCAAAGGACAGCAGGTATGTAACTATTTTTATCTATAGTAATATAGCAATATAAAAGCATAAAAATAACACTTAAGAAAATGTATGAGGGAAAAGAAAGCAAGTATAAGAGTAGAAAGATATCACCACCAATGGATCCCACGACGAGACTTGATTGTTGCAAAGTGATGGTTGCAGTCTTGATCCATCAGTGGTGGGTGAAGTCCCCCAGTGGGTTAATATGTGCTCAGGCTTGGTGGGAACATCCTGGTACTTCCCCTGGCAGGAGGGAGCTTTCAGTCCTCTGATGGAAAGCCTCAAAAAGGAGTATGGGGGCACTTCAGGGGTCTTTGATGGTTTATGACCCCTTCTAAATCTTGAGAGCTGCCTCTCACGTCAGTGTAGTTGAATCAGCTATACCCCATCAGAAGGGATGAACACCCTCAGGACCTTTCCCAGGGGAAGCAGGGGAAGTTTTGCAACTGAGGGAGGACAACTGTCATGATAAAAAGCACCATCCCACCTTGC
Source organism: Eulacestoma nigropectus (assembly GCA_013397775.1). Classification (NCBI taxonomy): domain Eukaryota; kingdom Metazoa; phylum Chordata; class Aves; order Passeriformes; genus Eulacestoma; species Eulacestoma nigropectus. Next base: position 296,321 of record VZTE01000371.1, on the reverse strand, counting down.
AGGATCTGGCTCAAAGCCCAGCTTGTAGCCCTTGGTGGTGGGTGCTCACCTCCTCTGTCTTATGGGGACCAGAGGCTTCACCACCACACACCCAAAAACTCACCTCCTTAGGGTATGCAAACCCAGCCTCAGCAAAACACCCACCACCTCCAAAAATGGGTGATTGATTGAGTCATTAACCATTAACATTCCAGTCTCTTGCAGTCAGGAATAAATGTTCATACATTGTAATATTGGATGGATTGAAAGGTGATAAATTATTTATTTACACAATATGGGTTCTGACAAATTCAGGTTTAATTCAGTTGGAGTGGTGGAGCATTTCTGGCAGTTAAGCCAAAGATCTTTCTAAAAATTCTCAATTATAGAAAGGTTCAGTTGGTTTGTTAAAATTGCACAGTGTGAGCGGACCCAGCTAAATTTTGCAGAAATAATTTCCCTAGCTTACTTGAGTCTTGGGGGAGCAGACAGATATTTTGCCTTTAAACTTGCACCTTTCCATAAACTATCAAACTATTTTGTTCGTAGATTGCAAGATAAAATAATTTTTGTGTTCTTTAACATGTTATCTCCTTTAACACATTATCTCCCGTCCAGAAAACAGATGTTAGTTTCACTTAGAAGAATTTCTTAATTACCTCTTAAGTACTTGTTTCTGCTTGACTTCTTGTTTTGTTTGTTTTGTTCATTTCGATAATGGGAGAACAGACCCAGAGAATTATCCGAAGAAAGAGCAAAGCAATCACTGCTAAAGTAGCTGTTAAATAATCATTTCAGTATTACTCTCATGCATCCTAACACTTTCTGTTTGCTTTCTTTAGTGCTGCAATACACTGGGCAGGGATTTCACTGACCTGTTCACAGCTCTATGCAAATTGTCACGCGTAGTTTAGGTCCTTCTCCTCCGTCACCATCAGATTTCGAGGAGGTCAGGGACTCCTCTGAGGTACTGAGCTGTTACAACTGTACCCATATTATACAGCCACTATCAGGGCATTCTGTGCATCCCTGGGTAGAATGTTACGATGGAAGCCCAAGCTTTTATTAATTTTAAATGTGGAAAAAAACTCTACAGGATTGAAGGCATTGTGGTTGAGAGCCGCTGATGCTGGCAGCAACTGTGTTCTCTTTCTGAGCCTTACTTTGAAACGAATGAAGAAACAAGTGGTAGTTAATTTATGCAAGTTTTAACACTAACAAGCTATAAACTCTTTTATTCATAGTTTTCCAAGTGCTACTTTCTGCAGCCTCTCCTCCTCCTCCTCCATCAATTTTTTTTTGGTTCCAACACTTCTGCCACAAGGCTTTGAGGAGACTTGTGTGTTTTCTTACTTAGTTTGGTAAGCCTGCAAATGACGCATGTTCACTTGCACAGAGGGAGGTCTGAACGATCAACAAAACAAGCCTAAAGGCACTGGAAGTAGACTGGGAATTCTGGTATGAGGAAGATGAAAGGACTGGATGATGGTGACAGATAAGGAATGCAATATTTTTAATGTAAAGAGAGAAAAAATATAAGGCTGCCTAATAATGTATAGAATGAAGTGCCTGGTTTCTGAGTTTCAAATGTCCCTGGCATATTTTGTGAGTTGCAGCCGTGTCAACATTGCTCAACAAAACACTGAGGAAGCCAAAAAAAGAAGAAAGAAATAAGTTATGACACCCAGCAACACACTTCATATGTAAAAGTAAATGGATGTACAATTGCATACATTGTAATATTTGGTTAGTTGAAGAGTGGTAAAATGTTTTTGACAGGTGTAGTCCAGGCCAAATGCTGTAGTCCTGACAGAAAAAAATTCCCCATGGAAAACAGTGTAAATGTCTGACAGTCTCAGCTACATCTGTGAACCATGACCCAGGATAACAGCTTGAAAGGCGACTGAATTCCAGTTAAACTGACTATCAAGCAAGATGAGATACAATTTGATCCAATGCAATTTGCTGGTGTGTGTATGAACTGCAATCCTTTATTTTAGTTTTTCAAACTTCTTAATTTTATTTTAATTCTTTAAGCAATGTATTTGCGGTAGCAAGATTTATGGCATGAGTGCAAAGCTCTGCCTCAACAGAAAATATAGACCATTATTTGGAATTCTGGCTTCAGGGAAGTGGTGCCTCATACCTCAACTGAAATTTGTAGTCTCTGCAAGATGAGATACGAAGACAGTGTGTTGCCTGGCTCATCACAGGAGACAGTCTTCTTGAGAATATTTGTTGACAGTTGAGAGTCTGAGGGAGAACTACTGCTTATAAATGCAGCTTTATTCAATAGAGGCATAAAGTATGGACAGACTCAGAAAAAAGTGATTTAAAAAACCCAAATATTTTTACTGTCTATACGTCATGCACTCTGCATTGGTTTAGAGCAATGAATGACAATGCATGGGCTTGACAGTTCCCTCCAAACTGACTGAAATGAGAGTAGGATCAATCCTTGAAGAGCTGGATATTTGCTCAGCTGTATCTGTTAGGTTTCTCTACTCAGCTTCTGCAAGTGAGGTCAGCATTTCGCTCTGTCAAGTAATTAATGTTCCTGAAATCTCAGTCTTTAAGGGCTGACTTGGACAGAATTATTATCAGTCCCAATGAACTATGAACGAGCCCTATGATGTTACTAGCAAGACATAGAAATCCTAACAAACTTGTAAAATTTTCAGCATTTCTTACATGATACTTGCCAGGAGTAACAGTTTCCCCAGTCAAGACCTATTCAGATCAATGAGGACTTCGATATTAAAAGCCATACAAATGATCTAATAGGTAAAGTGACTTTGAGAAATTGAAAAATAAAGTGCTGCATGAGGCTGAAAAGGCTCTTTTCCATTACTGTGAGTGATTAAGATATGGTGTTACTTAAGATTAATTGAATGATGAGCATCCTTAGAGATATTCTCAAGGAACTAGCAATCAATCTTTCTCTGTCCTCATCCTGTACTTTTAATTTATTGTATTACAAAGTTGCTTTTATGTGTAATCTGTTATTTTTATTTGGTTTTTTTGGAGATCTCACATGAACAACCTATAATCACTGTTGTTGAAACAAATGAAGCTTTAATGTTATTTACAATTGGAGCCTGAGAATGGCAGAATAAGCTGGAAATAGAGGAAAGGTAGTGTGATCATAGAGGTTCTGTGCAGTAGTTTGGTCAGTGAGATCTCTCAGCAAAGGGTGCAGGAGAAAAACATTTAATCACCCACATAGGCTGTATACAAACCAGTGACTGTTCTCTCGGGCCCAGTACCCACTGAATTTGGATGTAGACTGTTCTCTTCAGACACAGCCAGCTAACATAGCCTATGGGACCCAGGAACTCTTTCACCTCTCTCCCTCTCTCTCTACCCTCTTTCCCAAAGCCAATTAGGCCAACATCTCTGTTTTGTGCCACCTTTTGCCCTGTGTCACCCAGCTGTTCTTTCGCAGCCCAGACAAGGAATACCACCCAGCCAGCAAGGACATAACTGCTACCGGGAGTGGAGTTTTGTTAATTGCAAAGCGATACACAGTGCTCTCGTCCCTTTGTCCTCCTTAACCAAACATCAGTTTAAAGGAGCTTCACAGGTATTATCAGTTTCCCAGAGAAAGCTAGACAAAGTTTCTCAGTGCTAAAATTTTGAAGGTGCACCAGAGATGTCCTCATTTCCTCTTATCCTTGCCAACGGTGCTTTTGAGTACCTGATTTCACTCCTCTCTTTAGTGACATCTTTAAAGTTAACTATGTCCTCATAAACTTGGCAGCTGTACAATTCATAATCTTAAGAAGTCCTAGCATGAATGTTTCTCTTTGCACATTTGTACTCCTCAGAAATAAATACATTGCATTTTATGAGATCCCTGCATGCTCTCCTTTACAGATGAAGCAAAAGAATAAAAAAAATGAAGTGTCCAGGTCTTTCTGGAGACCTTCAAGTCATCCTCAAATATGGCTCATCAACTTTCTTTGGTCTCTGGATACAGTTGACATCTTCATTTGTAGAATTCTGAGCCTAGATCAGCTTCCCTTCAACCACTGTTAGCCTTTACTGACTGACTCGAGATCGAGTTCTGCCCATCTCATGCTGACCTGCAGATGTGTACAGACACTAATAAATTCCTTTTCCCAAGGAGCAGCCTGCCTAAGTTCCTAACAGCAAATGGTGGTGTTCGATTGAACTGGACTTGCATCATTTTTTAGTTCAGACTAAAGGCACAGGTTAATGCAGTGTTTGGGGAGGGTCTCTCTTCGTGGTTACAAAGATTTTGTCTGTTGCAAGGACTTTCATGAATCCTGTTTCCTGTTGCTCTGGAGCTGGAAGAATGGATAGTACTTCTTATGCCTCTGCATAGATTGCATTCATGAACCAGTCCAAGCACCAGCACAGCGCTGCTGCCACAAGAAATGTCTGTGGAACAGATGCAGGCATGGAATCACTTCCAGAGAACCAGCAGACCGCTGTTAGGGGGAAGTGAGCTGATCCAATATACACAGGCAGAGCAGATGTTCCTTGCTTAGTAGTGTTATAAATGGGATGGGATCCTGGGGCAGCACAGCTACAGCATGCTGGGCTGCCTGTTACCCCAACAAGAGTGCAAGGTGCCCAGCTTGGAAGGTGTTTGTCATCATAATGCAGCACTGTCAGGGACAGGTATCTGGAGTGCAGAAGGATAAATCTCCCATCAGGAACTGATAACTCTGTGCTGTATTTTTGGCATGAGCTAATTACAGAACTCATGCACTGATTTATTTTCTGACTGAGACTAAACAGAGTCAAAGGATTTCCCACTGATGAAGTTTATACATGAATAATCTTCTTCCTACCTGTGAGGGGAGAATGCAAAGGAAAGCAGTATCCATGCAGCAGTAATCTCCCACTCATTTGCAGCTCTCATAAACTGCTCCAGTGTCTGGTGAGGGAGTGGTTGATACACAGGAGCTCCAAACAAGGGTTTGGATTGCAGACAGGTGATCTCTGATACATCCATTTTTTTAGCCAGTTCCCAGGGTGTGTGTCCTCATAATTGCTCAGCCATGCATTATGTGGCTAGTCAATAATAACAATGAAAAAGGAAAAAAAAAAAAAAGGATTTTACATGCCTCTTGAAAAACATTGGGGTAAAATTCTGTAATGTAAGAAAAAGCCTCTCCAAGCAGTGCTGGGTTTGTTTCTCACTTAATTTGCAAATCTTTTTAATGTTTTTAAACACGCTTTTCAATTCACGCTCTTGAATTTGGGTGCAATTTTAGGGAGAGATGCTTGAAATTAAATTGTTGGCTCTCTGTGCTCTGTGGTAACTCTAACCCTCGACTAGGCAGCAGAGAACATGCAGCTGGGGTGCAGACAGCTGCTGTTCAAAAGTGTCAACACAGGAGTGCATCCCAGGATACCTCACTTGTCCTGTGATCAGACTTGTCCTCTTGAGAAATGCCCTGCTGGCTTTGCTGCTGACCAGCCCCCTTTGCCTGATCAGGACCGCAGCTATCAGGGCAGACTGATACCTCGTCAATCACGGTGATTATCTGAACTGCTCTGATCTGGGATCTGTTCCTTGACATCCTCCCTGCTTCATTTCTCCAGCAGCAGAGAGCAGGGGGGTTGTGCTTCCATACTTTCTTCAAGTAATGATTGTGATGGAGACCTGTTTTTTCCTTCCCAAGACCTAGGAGAACCACTATATTACAACAGGATAGCTGTGTCCAGCCACACCCTGGTGCAGCAGAGTAAGAGGTCTTGGGAGCCTGAGTGTAACTGGGAGAAACTCATGTTTCCCTCTCTCTTCATTGACCCAGGATAGGGGGAGCTTGAAGAAAGGTATGGCAGTGACGAAAGATAGTCAGGTCTTCTTGTGCTTCCTCTCCCTCCACACACACCTTCTCCCTTCCTATTGTCTCTGCTGGGCATTGTGATTTGTCCTAAGATAAGAACACCTAGGGAGAAATGTCCTGAGAAAAGAATACCATGCACAAATTTCAGGAGGAACTGTGTGGTTGCTTGCATAATCACAGAATCACAGAAATCATTAGGTTGGAAAAGACCTCTGGGATCATCAAGTCCAACCTATGGCTGAACACCACCATGTCAACCAGACCATGGCACTACATGCAGTCTTTCCTTAAACATTTCCAGGGCCAGTGGCTCCCTGGGTAGTCCATTCCAATGTCTAATCATCCTTTCTGTGAAGAAATTCTTCCTAATGTCCAACCTAAACCTCCCCTGGCTCTGCATCAGACACTGGCCTCTTGTCCTGTCACTTCTTACAAGGGAGAAGAAATCCCCACCTGGCTACAACCTCCCTACAGGGAGTTGAATGCATTCCAGGGATGGGGGAAGCTCTGATTATTGCCACTGACTTTGGTACACATCAGCCGGGAAAAGGGTGTAAAATGCTGCTGGAGATTGGGCCAGCTGGGCACTCCTCCAGTTCCTACCTGGTGTTCTTACCTTAGGACAAATCAAATGCCCATCAGTAACAATCACAAGGGAGAGAAGTGTGTGTGGAGGATGCGCATGAAGACCCTGAATGTTGTCACCCATCACAAAAGGCCAATTGTTGTTTTTTCTTTGAAACTCTCAGTTTTTAAGTGGAGACATAAGGAATTGAGATGCTCATTGCATTTGACCAACTGTGTAGCAGCACCTGCTGCTCTCAGCCAGCCACCTGTCTGCAGTGACAGTTGTGCTCCATCCTTTTCTGCAACACTTCATGTTCCCCTTCTGAAGGACAGGTTTAACAGCAGAATTTGATGGGTTTAAAGCTACACAGCCCTGGCAAGTAGGACCTGTGGAAGTTTTGTACTCTGTTAATGTAACAAAACTTCGGTATTTTCTTACTTACCAGTAATCTGATTCATCAGGAATAAAGGCAGCCTTCAGTTTCTGATTGGAGTCATGATTAGTGACCCACAAAACAGGACAGGACTGGCTTTGCTGTTTCCAGTGCTGAGGAAAAGAGCAAGCCCCAAACCCCCCCAAATTTACATGTTAAAAACAAGCAACGCCAATGGGATCTATAGGGATGTCTAACTTACTCAAGATTGCAGTCAAGTAGCATTTTCCAGTGAACTGGCAATCATATTAATAGTCTTCCTGAGTGTGAACACACTGTCATGTAGTTGTGTTAGTATGAGAAATTTGGAGAAGTACACTCTCAAGACAATACAAGGTGCTGTTACAGCATCAAACAGACTGTGTTAGGAACAGTACTGCTGGAACTAATCTAATTTATTGACCAAAGTTTTCAGGAGATTTAAAACCATGTATTTTTTATCTTTAAAAGAGGGGTGTACTTGAGAGTGCTCATGAGGGAAGCAGACTCGTGAGCTTCTGTGTCTGTGTAGTTGGAGCTGGGTTTCCCACTGTGCCACAGGAGAGGTACATCAATCAAACTGGAATAACACTAAGGGAAGGTAGACCCCTCTTCTGTACCTGCTACTCTTCCGTGGCTTCAGGTGTTATCATCATCTGAAAGGCAAAAGCCTGGCTGTGACATTGTGTGGAAAGGTTCCTGAATAATGCCAGTCCCTGTCTCTGGCAGAAAAAGATCAAGCTTAAGGAATGAACTTAAATATCATGTGCTGCAGTAAGTATCATGAAATTGCCAAGTTGACTCCAGTGTCTGCTGTCCTGCTGAACACAAATATGTATGCCCTTTTTTTCAGCATTTTGGGTTATTGTAACTAATTCACAAGCTCCCTCTGCTGGGCTGCCAGCATAGGAGAGCAGTGGCAAAGCTCCTGTTATGTTATTTGCAGACTGACCCATTTTCTTCAGCTTGTTTTGACACTTTGTACAGCATCAGAAAAAGTGTATGATCAAATTCATGTAAATGGCTTTTAAGAAGTGTGACAGAGAGAGGTTTGATGTGTTAGGTGCATAATAAAATGTTTTTATGTGCGTAGAAGATTTTTTCCACAATAACGTAAATGTAGCTGTTACCTCCTGAAAGTGCTCATGCGTCTATCAAAAGATAATGATACTTGGCTTCAGTAATGCCTTCTGTTACAGGAAAGAGCTCTAAGGGAATAAATACAGATCTCTTAATTAAAAGCTTACAGTCATCAAATACACTCCATACAGTATGCAGTTTGATGTAGCAGTGGTTTTCAAAATGAGCCAAGGGGTTTGTACAAGCATTCAGAGGAATGAAAAAGTGCTGAAAATGTTACCCTAATCAGAAGAGCTCATCCTGCTGCTTTCTGCCTAATCCTCAAGGTCAAGATTTCTGTCTACAGTTTTCAAAACACAAGTGTGGGGCTTAGGACTGTCATAATGAATAATTGTGAAATCTCTTTTAGTAGATTAAAAGGAATTGTGAAATTATTGACTTCCAGCTAAACAATCTCAGGGTGAGAGATTGCTAGCAAAAAACAGAATGATGCTCTGTGATTGCTGTAGACAGCACTTTCTGGCTGGCTTTTAACAGGGATTTACTGAATAAAGGACCTGCCTTAAATAATTCACAAAATTGTGGAATGCCTTTATGGGAAAAGGCATATTGTCTGCAGTGGCACCAGAGAAAAATGGAGAGACTTTATGAACAATCACAGTGGCTTTTTTACTGCAAGACAGGCTCCTAGACACAGACAAATAGAAAGTATTAAAGTGCTGCCTATGTGTTGTGCTTAAAGTAACAGGTATATGGGAATGTAGCTGTCACCAGTGTGAGTGGAGCAGTTATTTGGCAGCACTCAGCATCACTGGTCAATGATGTAAAACAGAAAATAAAGAACTCCAGCGACCAGTTGATACAGAAATTGCAAGGGGAATGTGGAATGCATGTATTCCAAACTTCAATCTGGTGAGGAGACCAAAATGAACATTTCTAACATCAACTGAGGCAAACTCACCTATTTGACTAAAGTGGGCAGGCCACCTATACTTAACATGGAAAAGGAACATAAATATTATGTGTTTTTGATAAATAGCTGAAAGCTTAGGAGGGGCTTTTTACATGGGCATGTAGTGACAGGACAAGGGGAAATGGCTTTAAACTGAAAGCAGGCCAGTTTGGTCTAGATATTAGGAAGAAATTCCTTGCTGTGAGGGTGGTGAGACATTGGAATGGGTTGTGGGGAAGTTGTTCCGGGTTGGATGGGGCTTTGAGAAATCTGGTCTAGTAGAAGGTGTCCCTACCCATGGTGGGGGAGTTGGAACTAAATGGTCTTTAAGGTGCCTTCCAACCCAAACCATTCTGTAATTCTATGGTAGAACAGGTTGTGATGTCTTTAGAAATACAAAAAGGAATTAGCTGAAATTTTAAAGCACTAGCAATATATCTCTTAGTGTCATTAGTCTTCCATTCAAGTACTGACATGATAAAGAGTAATTTTACCTATGCTCCTATTAAGTGACATTCAATAATTTTCTCAAAGTATGTATCTTATCTCAAGCATGAAATTTTTGTCTAGGTAGCATATTCTCATATTGGCTTTAATTGTATCAAAGCATCTGACAGCTACAGAGGACGTGATATCAATATACAATTTATCCTTTCAAAGCCTTGAGGATGATCAGTCTGTTTATTTTCTGTCCCTAATTAAACATTGCTTCAGTAATTCCCAGGGGCAAGGAGGCATTGTGACTACACTGAAATTAAAATGAAGTTTGTAGGACCACAGTTCCAACCCCTGTGGTTATGATTGTGTATTGTGATATGTGTATTTTATGATTGTTGTTTTGGTCATAAGATTTTGCTGTTTTATTAAAGTACTGTGAGGGAACATACAGAGACAAGCCACAGATTTTTTTTTTTTTTTTTGTAAGGTGACAGAAATCTAAGGAGGTTTTAACACAAAATTGGTTGAAATAATATGTGTCAGACCAATGGAGATCTTAAATGTGATTGCTGATTATTCAGCCTTTGGCAGGCCACTAATAGTGATGGTGAGAGCTTCTGTTCCAGCCAGCCATTTCCCAGAATAAGGAACAAATGCAAATCCTTCATATTTAAGTGTTTTGGGAAACAGGCACCAGCCCTGCAATGAATGTGGATTGAGGGACTTGGGGAGATGGAATTTGTAGTCAACATAAAGGTTTTTTTATTTAGCTGTTAGTTAGGACACATCTACCTGGTGTAAGCCCGCAGGTCAGTCTCAGTGGCCAGAAATAAGGTTGCTTTTAAGATACACAGGTCATTTTCTTTCCCATTTTCTTTGGTCATGTGGAAGTGGATCAGGTGGGTTGTTTTCTACCATCCATTCATGATTTTAAATACCATTTTTCATCTGTCTTTGCACATGGGCTGCTTTTGCATTCTGAAAAAGAGGTGATATTCATTAGCATATTTCATTGTGCCAGCCAAAAGGGTATCTACTATGTATAGACTTAAGTGTTTATAGTGCTCAAGTGTTTTGACTTTTTACGCTTACTTTATATTAAAAAACAGTGAATAGTGCATTCCTATCTAGCTGATACTTCTTTATGCAGCACTGTGGAAGGCTGGATTTGGGTAGAAGTTTATATCCATTTAAAATACACAATCAGCATTCTAAAATAGTCATTACTTCAATTTAAAAATTAAATGTGCCAAACATAAAAAATAAGCTTAGCAAAACATGCTTTGTGTTGAAAGCTAGTTGATAATATTAAGTGAAGGAATCATTACATACAGAAGATGAACTGATTAAGATATTTCTAACCCACATGCCTTTGCCTTTCAGAATTACAATTAGTAGACCTTATCTTTCACGTTTATTTTTAAAGAGTGACCTTATTAATGCTTTTACAAGGTGTAGAATTGGGAGGAGTAGGTCCCAAATTTGAAGACAGTAAAGTGAGAGTTCTGGAGAGAATTCAGTGTTTCTCACCATGTCTTTGCTCTCCTCATTTCCTTAAGATTCAAACCATCTCTTTAAATTCTGTGGAACTAAAACAATTAATTTAAAAATGACTAGAAATGAGTGAAGTCTCCAGATGTTAATGGCTTATTTAATTCTACTGCAGTAATGTTAAAGAACACTAATCAAGATCAGAAGTAGGTTGTTCTCCAGGTTGTACAAATATCAGAGTCATTTGGAGCAAGGTTGTAATAAAATCCTTTATTATCAGGAAGCAAGATGAGACACACAAACAAGATTTTTCAGCCATTAGTTTTCAGTCAAGTTTTAAGTGACATTAATTATCTGTAGCATCTTTTACAGTCGAAATGAGAGAATATAGTTCATAACAGATGTTGTCTCCATATTAAAGCTATCAGTATTTTTTAAACTTGAAGAACTAATTGTAGATCCTATATAATAAAAATTATAGCAAACCCAGATGTGTTCAGAAGCATTTCAAAGACATTATTCTGATATTCCAGTTAATTTTAGGATTGCCATTTATCTTGTCAAGACTATTTGTATAGCCTTTTCCTTTTATTTTTCCTGTGTCATTTTGCCTTTTTTCTTTCTCAGTTCTCTTTTCACAAGTTGAAATGTATTTCTTCAAAGTACTGCTGCCATATGGGCTTTCCCCTAAAGCCAAAACACTACTTCAGTTAAATTATATAATTAGCCTAGGTATTGGTCAGTAATGTCCAGGTGTGGCTGACACAGGAGATTGCTGATGATTGCAGTGAATTGCATGTAATTAGAGTGGTAGTTAAAACCTGTAAAACTAATTTCACACTGATTGCTTTAGGTCATTAACGTGGAAAAAGTTCATGTCTGGTGAAATATATGATTTGTCAATCTTACTTCTGACACCTCTAAGAGTAAGACATTCGTCATTTTTTGGGACGGCTGCATTAACCTGTTTGTGATGCTGAAGTCCCACAAGCATAGCTAGCCTATCTTCATAGAAGCCTGTCTTGCACTTCATTTGTCTTAGCATTTTCTTGTATTAAGAAAGGCTGATTCTTTTATTAAGAGGTTTCTGAACCTTCATACATAGTAGTGATTTTCAGTAAAATTTATTACCGTCTTCCTTGCTTCCTCTTTTTTTAATCTTGTCTGTAGAAAAATCTGTCTAGGTCGTTGTGTCCCAATAAAGCCTGTAACATTTACTTCTTTAATCTTTTCCTTTGTCTTCTCCTAATGCCTCTTCCCCCACTCTGGAGACTGCTGTTCTGCAGCTTGCCTGCTGCTTGTTGTCAGCTTCCATCAGACTGAAGGATCTCTGGGAAGGAAAGACTCTTAGAGGGCCTCTTTCCACCTCATCTGTGCAGCTAAAGATTTGACATTCACTTCCTGAGACAGGATGAAACTCTGTTTTTGAGAAACATTATGTAAATCAACTGTGTTATGTAAGGAACTCTTAATAATGATGTACATTACAGCATATTTATAAGATTAAAGGCAGTACTTTTTCCTGTGCACTGGCAAAAAGCAGAATCCTGAGAAATGTCTTAAAAAATGAAATAATTATAATAGACTTGGTGTTTGTTTGATGTTTCTCTTTAGGTGCTGACCACAGCACAAATTAAATCAATTTGCCTGGCCATACTAGAATCAGGAAAACAGTATGCAGTGAAGAAGAGGAAACCGGTCCCCCTCATGTATTCCTACTATGGAACGGAGTATCTTGGTGAGTAAAACACACCAACACCTCTGAGAGTGGTGCTGTGTGGAGATGCTGAGCTAGTAGGTGCTTCAGAAATAAAGTACGTAGAATCTACAGTGTGGGATTTCTCCTGAACCAGTTGGGACCATCCAGCCTCCTAAAACCGTGAATTGGGACTGAGGAGCTGGAGGGAAGGGCTGATGCTGCTGAGCTCATTCCCTCTTCTTTCTGCCCTGGTAAATCTGCCTTGCCAGCAGAGGCAGTGAGAGGTGTGCTGTCCGTGCCTGTGTGGAGCAGGTTACTCAGGGCACTGCCAGGGATGTTCTCTGTAAGCTGCTGTTGCCATGCTGGGACTGGCAGAGCAGTTTTGGCCATAGCAGTCCGATTCAGGCATGAGGTCAGCTGCTCCCCTCACAGGCAGCTTAGCTGGAGCTCATCTGAAGCAGTGGTGAAAGGCCACTGAGCAGCTCCCTTATGGGGTTCTCAAAGCACAGTATCACTGCAGAAAGTGTGAGCTTGGTTCACAGTTCCTTGGCAGGGGAGCAGAGAGAGCAGTCACTGAGCAGTGTGTTCCACAGACCCTGGCAGGTACAGACAGTTCTTGCACCGAAATTTAGGTGTTAGCTCACTGATAGTGTCAGTCAGTAACTGGGAAATACCCATTTATGGCCCAGTTTCAAATTTGCATTCAACGAAGACTTCAAAATAATGGCCCAGATTCAGCAGTCAGTCAAGAAGAGTAACACCTTGAAACAGAATTCAGTTTAACTTCACACAGTGAGTTTCAGTCATATCAGAGTGAGAGCATAAAAAAATCATACATATTTTTGCAAAGCTAGAGGAACTAGAAGTAACAGAAGTGGTAAAATATGGTGTTATGCACCTAGAAATCTTTTATTCCAAGCACTATTTTAATATGCATAAAGAAGATGAAGGAAATCTGTCCCAAGGGAAATTTGCAATGAGGTGAAGACAGGATCTATGCCCACCCTCTAATTCAATTGTTTCTATTCTTTACAGGTGCAGCACATGGGCTTTCCTCAATCCTGCAGATGTTGCTCTCCTATTATGAGTACCTGCAGCCAGCAGACCAGGAGCTCGTGTGGCAGAGCGTGGATTTCCTGATGGACCAAGAACAGAACAGCAACTGGCCCCCCGAGCTGGGGGAGACAATCGAGCGGGAGAACGAGCTGGTACACTGGTGCCATGGAGCTCCAGGTTCTTTTCCCATTGATGCTCTGAATAGCCAGATGCTGATCACATTGCTTTTCCACATTAAGTGATTCCATGTAGAAGACAATCTCAGGTTAAATTCGACCAAAGTGACAAAAACCCAAAGAACATAAAGAAGTTACACTCAGAGATGTGCAAATTCAGTAATTGCTGTTGTTCTTCCCCAGAAAAACCTGTATCCCATCACTATTCTTGGGTAATAAGATGGATGTAGCTTAGAAGAGCACTTCAGCTACTTCAGTGTTTGTTAAATTCAGACCAAAAGTGAGCTAAACATTTCCTTAGGCACTTGAGTTGGTTATGTGTCATGTGCATTCTCATAAGGTTACCATGAACAGAGCTCTGCAGTGCTCTGGTGAAGATTATGATTAATTTATTTAAATCCCCTCTAAAAATAAGCCAAATAGGTTTGTTTGTTTGTTTGTTTGTTTGTTTTTAACAGAAGTTTGTATGCATAACTGTATATAACTAGAATAAAACCGTGTGGACCTCATTGGGGAAAAAAATAGTGAGTTTCTTTTTCTCATGTAATAAAAAATTGTATCTATTGCCAGTGTAAGAAATTATCTTGCCCATCCTTGTGTTTCTGTCAGTGTAGGCAGATGAGGTGAATGGGGATTTGAAACCAATAGAAGAAAGTGCTAAAAATTTACTGTTAAAAGTGTGACTGCTGTTTTAAAACGATAAGAGTCTGGGAATGTTATTCTGAACCCTGAAATTCAATAATGTCTTGAAAAGATTGAAAGTGGTGTTGTCACAGGGGGTGGATAAGTACATCTTACTGTGTGTCTTTAGCATAGCAGATACTCCCCCCTCCACATGGAGCATTTAGAGGCAATGTTGACACGTGTAGAGCACAAGACTTGCAGATTTTTAGTGTATTAATATTTATTTTCTTATGTGTTCTGTGATACCCTTGGTGTGCTTATTACAAAAGACAATCTCACTGCTCTTTTCCTAGGCATTGCATATCTGTTTGCCAAAGCCTACCTGGTTTCCAAGAAGCCTCAATATCTGGACACTTGTATCCGCTGTGGAGAGCTCACCTGGCAGAAAGGCCTGCTGAAGAAGGGCCCTGGAATATGCCACGGGGTGGCTGGCAGTGCTTATGTGTTCCTACTGCTGTATAGGCTTACTGGGAACTCAAAGTACATATACAGGGCACAAAGGTTAGCATTCCTGTCTTCTGGATTTAGGGTAATAGCGGAAAGTTTCAGGAACGTTTATAAAGTAGAGTCTGATCACCAACCTTGGATGTAACCTGAGTGTTTAAGCTTCAGGGTCAATTCTAGCCAAGTTCTGGGGTGGGTGCACTCTCTGGGAGCTGTGCAGTCTGGTTCCAGGCTGCCTGTGGTGGGAGAACTTTGGGTTCTCCCAGGCTCCCTCCCTGCCCGAGAGCCTGCGTTCCTTCAGAGGGAACTGGGCTGGATGTGGAGGAATGATGTTCATCCAGGTCTCATCCTGATGTGATGACAGAACTCAGACAAGTTGTGTACCCAGGTCCAGGAGCAGAGTAAAACATGAATTGTTAGGACTTTTTAAGAGCATTTAACACTGTTCCATATTACTAGAAGTGGAAAGTAAGTATAGGATGTGGTGTGCAGTTATTTTATATTTTTTTAATTTATCATTCCCTTTAGCTTAGCTAGCAGGGTTAATTCTATTTTGTCTGGATGCAAGCACGTGGTCCAATGAAAATTCTGTCACAGTGCTGCAATTATCTTTAACTCTGTATCTCTAGTTTACTGTGCCTGTTTAAAAACATAGTATTCAATGTTTGTTATTGTTTTCCCTAGAGCACAAAATAACAAGGGCAAGTGGTATAGCAATTAGAATGACTGATTTGCAGCCATTTGCTTATTTTTTTAATTTGTGTAGCTATTTCAGCACTACAGAATTTGTTGTGTCGATGTGAAACATTGCTTGCATCCTAAAATTTATCAAAAAGTATTTGTTTAATGATATGTTTTACAGAGATCAGAAGAAGTTTAAAGCTCTTAAACAAGCATAATGCATGCACAGATTGCAAAGGTTTGGCTCTTCTGGATCTAATGAACCTCAGTTTCTTGTGGAAATTGGATAGTGTAAAATTTGCAGAAAAGGTTAAATAATGGTCATTCTATTTTTTTTAATTACTGAATGTTATTAAAATGATGTTTCCAAACAACAAGTAGACAGAAAGGGACATGAAATAATAACAAACTCTTTTTTTTTTTCTCTTAGGTTTGCAGAGTTCTTATTTACAGAAGAATTTAAGTCTGGTTCCCGGGCACTAGAAAGTGTATATAGTCTGTATGAAGGTTTTTCAGGAACTGTATGTTTCCTGACTGACTTGCTGCAACCCAACGAAGCCGAGTTTCCTCTCTTCAGTGTCTTTGTCTAGAGACTGTTCTCCAGGGCCACATCCTGGTGGTGATGGGAGAGGGCACCTGCAGTTTCACTTACTTGTCAAGACAGGCTATTTACAAAACGAGCCGGGGTACCACTAATGCTAGCCTTAATGTAGCTGGGAGTCAGATCAAAAAGAACACACACTGGGGCTTGGGGGGTGGGAAAGTGTGTGGTCAAAATAAATGGGTCAGTGGGGAAAAAAAAATGGGGAACTGATTGAATCTGATGTCATTGATATTTATCTAATTATTCGAGCGAGGGAGAAAGGGGCATTATCAAACTTTTAATTTGGTGAAAAATAGGCAATCTAGAATTGCAGGGACATGCAAAGAAGACACAGTGATTCAGCCAGTAGGTTTTAAAAAGAGTCCTGCAAAAACCATTCTTGGAGCAATGCACTTATCTGGGAGGCTGTTACAGATATGTCACTGCACTCCACAAAGGCAAAACCTGGGATTTTTTTATCTAAACCACATCTGCTAGTTTTAGTAACATGTATTAGGAATACCTGTATCTTGGAGCTCTTTGGTCTTCATATAATGCATATAATGGCAGTTCTGTAGATAGCTGTGTGTTCAGGCTGCAGTTTCACAGTTCATTTCAGCAAGTGGGGTCTCGTGTGTAAATGAGCACTGAATTGGACCCTTCCTTTTAGAGCTCAGTCTATGGCAAGGAGCTGGTCTCCTTTCTGATCTACTGTAACTGTGTCACGTCTTGTCAGTATTTTCCCAGTCACAGGGAAGATGGGTGGAGCCATGGAGATGACTTGGATTGAAAAAGTTCTATAGCAAAGATACATCAGACAGATGCTTTCTTCATGGTACAGCATTGCTAGATAAGTATTGTTCAGTGATACAAAAGCTTCCTTTAAAAAATTATTACTTAAGCAGTGTTTCTGAACAGTTTCAGATGATGGAAAACCTATTTTCCTTGATGAATTCATCACTACAAACCCTGCAAAGTGAATACAATCCTGGGATGGCATATTGATCCTCAGAAAAAAACTGCTAACAAAACTCAAAATTGCTTCTTTTCCTAGTTAACAAAATCATGTATATGCCCCAATGGGTTTTAGCTAGAAAATAATTTAGATAGAAATAAATAGGTTGCTCAGTACTAGTTGCACTAGCACTTATAGTTGCAATTATATGCTGTTTGTATCTATATTCTTTCATATCTATAATATGATAACATGGTACTTGAAAGCTAAAGAAAACACTAACAGAGATTTGTACTAAAAAATAGAAAATTAATATCTGTATTTTAAGTATATTTACTATTTATTTATTTATTTTTATTTATATGGGAATTATACCTATAAAGACAAATCTGGAAGACCAATATGTAGAAAACTGAAGTTAGAGAGAAAAATCTGCTGTACAGGCACTGCCAAACAATGCAGTCCCTCTTCCTGCATTCTCAGCTGGAGGAGATTACAATTTCTTTATTTTTAATGCCTAATGGATTAAAGTTCCCATTTCATTTCAGTGGGCTTTGATCAGGCTATAAGTTGGAGCCGGGTCTTGCAATCTCTCCACATTTTAATATAATAATCCCATTCCTGCTCTTGCCACTGTTATTTTAATGAGATGGCCTGCATTATTATGAGCTGCAGATAAGGGTTTCTGTTACTTTGTCTTGCACTGTGCGGCTCTAATTAATTACTTAATCATAGAAATAACCATATTTCATTGGTGAATAAAGCAATGCAGTTCTCTATCAGTGTGTCAAGAATTTAGGTATCTTTTAGTGAATGGAAATGTTAAAATTCAGTATATATTTATTATGTATTTATTAAAACACGTAAGTTAAAAGGTTAGATGGTCTTTTAAGAAAGCCACTAATGTCACTTACTTGGTTACTCTGAGCAGTGAGATGTGTGCACACAGAAGGATGAATTCCATAGGGAGGGTGTACACATGAGGCTGAATAAAAAAGTCCATGGAGATGTGAGTATGCTCTGCCCAGCCCTGTGGAAATGCTCCTGTTAGATCAGAGCAAAGTCAATTGTCAATAGCGAAGATCCCAAATCCATTAGGATTTTTTATCTGTTTGGTTCCTGTAATGCATTTGGCTCATATATTGCATAACTGGAACCTTCTAAAACAAAAGTTTAAGGAAGGTAAAACTTGGCCTATCCACTTCTTCCCTGTGGTCAATCACTTTTCTGTCTCAGTTTTTATTGTAGGGTGCTGTCACTCAGCTCAAACGTCAGTAATAACATTTGTCCCACTGTATTTAAGTAGCTCCTGTAATCGTGTTCTGTCTTGCTCGAAAACAGAGAAATAGGTTCTCTGTGATGTAGACTCACACTTTCGCAATCCTTCATTTATTGCCTACCCTTATATTTAGGGATGCAAACGTAAACAAAAGCTGTCTTGTGTTTGGATAACTACACCCTAAAAGAAACCCCAAACAACTCCAAACTTAAGCCATAGCAGAATCTACACAAATCAGAATAGTAATCATGACCTTTTGATTTTGTCCCCAGTGCCTACTCTTTAATTATCAGTGGGCTGCAACATTTAATGTTTCCACTTCATTATTTCTCAGGAACTTCTTGAAAATGAAAACCATTGCCAAAACCTTAATAATCTAAAGCATTATAAATCAGTAACTTAGATCCAGACCAAGTTATGAGTGCTGATACTGTAACATATACTACATATATATTAAAACTTACCATAATAGCAGTAGATAAAATCACTCTATTTTATTATACTTAACTTCCAGTGGTCAAATTTGCATTTATTTTTAAATGTGGTTCTTCATAAATGCCAGGAAATAAGAACTCAGTGTCAATTTTCGAGTAGTTTTTCCTGTGTGTCTCTCTTTGTAGAATTTCTTCCAATTCACATTCAGAGGAGACTGATCTTCTCTGTGTTGTGATCAACAGCACATGGAAAACAGATCTCCTGTCCCCACAACCATTCTCTGTATATGAAGCCACATGTTTTGGCTTCCTGAGAGAAAGAAAAAGTTATTTGAGTAAGAGTTAGTCCATTCAACAATGAGAAATTCCATGGAACCACCCAGTTCTTGAAATCTAGATCCCAAACATCTCTGCAGGTTATGTGAGTTCAGCACTGACTCCAGCAAGGGCAGCACACAAACATCCAGTCTCATGGGATACATCTGGTAAAAATCTT
This sequence comes from Eulacestoma nigropectus, assembly GCA_013397775.1. Lineage (NCBI taxonomy): Eukaryota > Metazoa > Chordata > Aves > Passeriformes > Eulacestoma > Eulacestoma nigropectus. The sequence continues at coordinate 277,089 of VZTE01000371.1, read as the reverse complement.
GGAACATAATTGTTCATCTCTTTTATCAGACATGGCAGTTGGAGCTCACTCTCAGAGATTTGTGGCTTTTCTTACCTGACCTGGCTGGGTTAAGGTGGCTCCTAGATGTTCTGCAGTCACAGCTTCTGAACACAGTGCAAATACAAGCCAGGGCTCTTTGGAAAAGGCCACTCATTAAAGGAGCAGGGTCTTTTCATCTTTTCCCTTTTTATTGTCTGTCTGATTTTTTCTGTGTACTATATATGCTGTTACAAATGTGCTGTTGCAACCTTTATTTGTTGCTTTTAAGAGATTGACAGGAAAGCAACCTGAGTAGAGCTGTCAGCACTTTCCAGTGTAATAAAAAGTAAGATCCTCTGTGTACCCTTCTTCCTGCTTTGAGAAATCATGCAACCTTTGCTAGACATTCTCCGTGGGATGCTGTCTCCTCCTGGTCCCGAATTGGGCCCTTATGAACTGAAAAATGTATTCCTGAACAGATTCTGCTACGGTGCTGTGACAAAAGACTGTGTTACAGGAAATGCGAGAAGCCTCTTTCAAAGTGTAAAACACAGTAACTACGTCATGTTTGCACATTAGTTTCTTGGTTGTGTTTAGTTTCTAAAGTGTAGGCAATAGGAATTTAAGTGATATAATAGTATTTCTGAGTATGCTGTTAAAGCAAAGAGGATGCATTATGTGGGTATTGGTGCTTATTTGTGATGTACCTGTGTTTGTGTGGTGGTGTTTGTGAGTAAAGCTGTAGAATACACATCAGTTTAAGGAGCTATATACTCTTCATGACTTTTAGCCTACCATCCATAGATTGCTGTAGGGAATAATTTTGAGGGAAACTAGATCTGTAGTGTCCAGATTTATTGATTTCAGGATTCATAGAACCAGATGCAGTAAGTTTTATCAACAGTACCGTTCTAACAAATATATCTTTATTTTTACCTGCTACTCACAACTTCTCATCATAATAACATGTTTATTTGTGCCACTGCTTTCAATATCTGCTTTGTTTGCATCGTTGTTGCCTTCGGTTTCCCTGCCTTTGTTTCCCAACCTATGAGTTACTTGAGGAGGCTGAAGAAGCAGCCCAGGTCTTTTGTTCTTGAAAATAAGATTGATTGATTTTGCTTAAGCAGGGTGTTCTACTAACTTGCATTACATTATTTTATGCTCCCGGATGGTCTCTTCTCACTGGCTGTGCCATTTCCCACCCGCTAAGGAAAAATCATTATCCTGCATTAACAACTGTCACTGGTGTTTTACATCATGAAATAAAACAGACTTTCTAGGGAGCATGGTCACTTCTCCAGTATTTCCGTTCTTTTAGGACAATCGAAACCAAGTGAAATGGCTAAACATTCCAAAAGACACTTTTGAATAGTTCTGGGAATTATACATAAGTGAATGCAAGTAAAGTGATCACCTTTATTGCTACTCTGTCAAATTAAGTAATGCCACTTTGATGTTCTAATACTGATTATATATGGACATGGAAAGAATATGACAAGAATACTGATTGGTTTTTTTTAATACTGTGGAAAAAGTGAACCATAGGTATCTGCTGTATCCAGAAACATAGAGGGGCAATATGTGCAAATGGAAACTTTGATAAGCAATCAAGTTTTTGTACTCACATAGTTTGCTGCATATACAGTTACAACATCTGCCAACATATTGCATGTTTTATGCCAACAGAGACCTATTTTAGTGTATGCATGCATTTTGAGAATATATCCTTGTTCTTTGGCTCTCTGAGGTCTGCCAAGTAAATCTCAGGTGCAGTAATCTCCTACATACCTTGAATATTCACTGTCATGAGTGCATATTCTAATCTGTAGGAAGATTTATATATCGGGACTAAAATTGCCCTATAGATTTTCAAAGAGTAATCTTGCTCTGAAGAACTACACTGATAGCAATTGCTGGCTGGCAGCACAGCCTGGACTGCTCTGAGAAGACATTTCAGTTTATATAAATATGTCTTAGACAAAGTAGTAGCAGCAGAAAGCTAAATTGAAAAGAAATAAGAAAATGACCAAAAATCCTACTACGAGGGGAACAACATACTTCAAAGCCATAAGCCAAAAATGCTCAGGGCCCACAAAACAATACAGCAATTTAGGGATGTGAATAGGCATTTTCCAAGGGAATAGCACAATGTTTCATTGCACAGGTAGTGGTACAGCAAGCACTGTGCAGGTTTCAGCTGCCTTGAACAGCATTTTATTGCCATTATAGCAAAGTCATCCAATGCTGAAAAACACTTGCCTGTGAAGGAGTTGCCTGTAGCTGAACCTACTGCCTACTCCTATCTTTTAATGGAACAGAAGTGATGTGCACTATCCATGATGAGGCAGTTTAAAAAAGTACATTCAAGAAGCCAACAAGCACCAACTTTTCAATCTGCCTTTGAATTATTAAATCTTCTGACTAATTTGTACTGTCACAGTTGGTCCTATACCCCGTATATATAAAGTTCTACATCATGCTCTCAAAAAAAAATAAATTTAAGAATAGCAATCTGCTTGGAAATACATAAGGCCCTATTTATTTTTAGTGCTTGGAAGGGAGTCCCTTGACTTTGTTCATTGCATAACTCAAAGAGAAAATGGAGGCATTTAGGTCAAGTACAGCAATACCAACTGGAATGGTTGAAAATTACTTAAAAACTCATTTTGCCCAGTGGCATCATGATATTTGAACAAAAGAGATTTTACAGTGTACCAATACTCAGCAACAGCATTGTATGACTGTGTAGAAGTCCTTAAGTCAATTATATCCCATAGGGAATAGAAAACAGATTATAGTCAAACATGTATTTTTACTTCATATAGAAGAGAAAGGCTGTCTGACCAGAAATTTAACTCTGCTTCTGCCTTCAATACCATGACCACACATGAGAGAAGGATTTCCTTTAACAATGGTCTGATTTTGCTACTGAATTGGCCTCCTGCACTCATTTTAAGGTCCTGATAGGCCACCTGCTGATGTCAGTGGTGAACCTCCACTTGATTCCAGGCCATGTAAGGCAGCTCCTTCCACGTGTGTGAAACAGGGGTAAAACTATGTCATTCCAGACCCCAGGCCTACAAACTTTCCTTTACACATGAGTCCCATGGAATTAGTAAGGCTTGTTTGTACAGTATGAGGAAAGCACAGATGTTTGCATATGCAGGGCCCTATTTGATAGCAATTTATACACATTTTATCTCAATATCTCTGCAATATACATGAATACCAATACAAATAAAAAGTACAGGGAACTTAAATGGCATTATTTCTTGTCTAGTTTGTGTTGGTGACACTTGATTATTCAGTATATTCCCATGTGTGATGTTCATTCCTTGAGTACATGCCACACCCTAGATTGGTTTCTCAGTGTTACAGCCATTCACAGCCATGATGTGGTACAGGCCTGTAGAATCAAGGCTGATTTGATTCTTTAGAGATGCACCTTATTGTTTGAAAGCAGGACCCCTGCTTTTCTAATATTTTGAACACTGTGATCTTTCAGAATGTGTTTATTGTATTAGTTTTGTATTGTAGATTATGATAGAAACTAGATTTTATAGCTTTTTAATGCAGTGATAATACTAAGCTTCATAGTGGCAGAACAAATTGTGTGTATCCATATTATGAATATTAAAGCTGTGATTATATTTTGCCTTAAATAAAAGTCCAACCTTGAACAGTACGATTTTGCATTGGATTGTTTATTTCTGTACTTACCTTTCATAGTGCTGGGAAGTCTTCCTTCCAGAATAGTCATGACTCAGTGCTCCAAAAGCTTTTCAGTGGTTATCAAAAGTAAAATAAATAATTTTAGAATGAGATAAATCATCCAGGCTGCACACATTGCTTAGGTAAAACACCTCATGGTAGTTTCCCACAAGACAAGACAGGTTGCTTTTGGCCTGTAGATTAAATTTTCCCGCTCTAGGTATTTATTGTCAGTCTGCTTAAATCTCAGTTTTCATGGCCTCTTCCCTTTCCAGAAAGACCTCTCCATTCCCAGTCCAGGACACAAGCATGAAATTCACCTAGGCCTGCCCACAGTGAGCTTTCCATCTTTGTCATCATGAGCTGAGCTCAACTTGAGCTGAGCAATGACACTCTAGATTTGCCAGTGCAGCAGTTAAAGAAATGGCTGTGGATACTGAAATGCTGCTAGCAGATGAATTTTCCAGCTTCTTGCAGTAATTCTTTGAGAACCTTTCCTTTCTCATGCAAGATATGAAAACAGTAATATAGTTTACGTAAACAATATTCACATCTGGTGTTTTGCTAAGTTCTATTTATGGTACACTGAGAAAATGTTTTACCGTGGATGTGATAGAACCTGAACCAATCACCCTAGGAGGTGTGTGAACACTGTCCAATCGCTTTATGGAACTAGACTATATAAAAATGCTTGTAAAGTTAATAAATAATTGATTCTTTCGCTGGATTTGGGTGTTGCTGCATCTCTCTGTTCCTGGCTCAATAGCAACAAATGGCCAAGTGTTTACTGGCGTTTTTTGTGTAAATCTGGTGACACCCTATCTTGCATTAAAGAACAGTAGAAGATACGCAGAAGTAGCCAGTGGTGTTATCCCATTAATAATATCTCAGACTCCTTATCTTGCCTTCCTCTTGTGCTCCTGTAGGTCCCAGGTCTATAGCTAATGCCTACATGCAGATGAGCAGTTACCTGGGAACAGGCAAGGAGAAACAAGATCTATCACCAGAGCCAGCTGAGCATGAACCAAGGATCTGCACCAAGAGGAGGAGAGAAGCAATGACTGGAGACTCCTCTGCAGGACAGAGGCACCATCTGCCCACCTGGCTTGGTACCTCAGTTTTGTTTCTTGCCCGGTGCTCAGGTTCAGGATTTCATGGAGAGACTACAAGGCTGGTCTTTTCCTCAGGCTGTCACCTTGTGCTGCTCATCCATGCAGGCATCGGTGATACTGCCGGGGTGACCGCACATCTCCAGAAGGGCTCCAGAGCTCTGGTGGCACAAGAGAGAAAGAATGCTGCTGGTGAAGGGGAAAGGCTCAGGGACAGTGGGCAAATGCTGCAGGTCAACAGCCGGTGCCACAGCAGGGATTAGGGGTCTGTGGCCCGAGGAACCTTTGAAGGAAAAGGTCTGGCACCCAAGAGGAGATCCACTTGGCAAAGTGCTAAAAGGGCACCTCTGACACTGCCTCACTGCCCTGCTCAGCGGGTCTGAGCTGGGTGCATCAGGTGAGGCTCCACAGCAGCCACAACTCCTTTCTGCCTTTTGTTTGGTTGGTTTAGTTGTGGGATGGATGGATGGATGGATGGATGGATGGATGGATGGATGGATGGATGGATGGATGGATTGAATCATCTGTCTCTCAGCCTTTATTGTTGCACAGTGTTATTTTCTTCCTGGTACAGGACTTTGCCCTCACCTCTTCCTTTCAGGATCTACAAGTCCCTGACAGGAGGGTGTAGCCAGGTGGAGGTTGGTCTCTTCTCCCAGGAAACCAGTGATAGGACTAGAGGACATGGTCTCAAGCTGCACCAGGACAGGCTGCACCAGGACATTAGGAAGAATTTCTTCACGGAAAGGATGATTAGACATTGGAACGGGATGCCCAGGGAGGTGGTGGAGTCACCGTCCCTGGAGGTGTTTAAGGAAAGCCTGGACGTGACACTCAGTGCCATGGTGTGTTTGTCTTTTCCAGCCTAAGCGATCCTGTGATGGTGTGATCTCCCCAGCCTGCCGAAGCGCCCTGAGGGGCACCCGCTCGCCCCTTCCCCCCAACCCCCCTCAGTTCAGTTCTGTATCTTACGGCTGAAGGAGACACGGTCAGGGGGAGCCCCCCGCGCACCGCCGGGGAACCTTCCTCCGCTCACAGCCCGGCCAGAGTCGAGCCCCGGCCAGGATCCAGCCCCGGCCAGGATTCAAGCCCGGCCAGCATCGACCTCCGGCCCGGATCCAGCCCCAGCCCGCAGAGGCCGCGGGCCGGCGGCGAGCGCGGCGCTCCCTCTGGCGGGCACTGGGCCCTATCGCGCCTCAGCGGCGACTGGGCGGGCCGGGCTGGGGCGGCCGCTGCGATGAAATTCCCGGGCTCCGTCCTCGTCTCCCTCGTCCTCTTCGTGTCCGAGACGGCGGCCGCGCTGTGCCTGAGCGCGGGGTACCGCGCGGCGGGGGACCGCATGTGGCAGGGGCTGACGCTGCTCTTCGCCCTCGTGCCCTGCGCGCTGGTGCAGCTCAGCCTGGTCTTCATCCACCGCGACGTGAGCCGCGACCGCCCGCTGGTGCTGCTGCTGCACCTGCTGCAGCTCGGGCCGCTCGTCAGGTCGGTGAGTCCGTGCCGCCCTCAGCGGGCCGGGGCCGGGGGCGTCCGGAGCCCCCCGGCCTTTGTGCGGTGCGGGCGGGGCCGCTCCCGCTCTGCACCGCCGGGAGCCGCGAGCTCGTCCTGCCGCAGCTGCGGGAGGAACAGCGTCCTTTGGGAATGCCGCGGGCAGAAACCTGCGGGCTGACCCGCGGAGAAGGGGGGCTCAGCCCTGCCGGGCCGCGGGGAGCCGGGAGAGCCCCCTCCGCGTCCCGCTCTGCGCTGGGTTTCCATCCCTGTGGCTTCTTGCAGATGCTCGTGTCTGTTCGCTGCTGCCTCATCCACAGCGCTTTGCTCTCAGATCACTTCCAAGAGAGAACGGGAGATTCTTCACTCGGTTGTGAGTTTAGAACAACGATAGCACCCATCCTATCCGTGCGTCCTGGAACATCAGTGATGCTCTGGTCTGTCTCTTCTTTCCAAACGTGAGCTTCCTGCCCCAAACTGCTTTGGAGAATTTTTCTACTCCAGTTCCATGTCTCACTGAAAATACTCTCAGGAAAAAAAAATCAAAATATTTAGATGAAAAGTTACAGAGATGTGCAACTCCAAGACAAGATGTTTCCTGGGGGCATTAATTTTAAATTTATATTCAGATCTTTTATTTAAAAAGAAAGGGAATTAAATGCAGTGTGTCTGTCTTAGAGGCTAGGAGAAGTATCACCAGCTTTTTGAAATTCCTGGATAGTGTGTAAAAGAAAGATTGGTTCACACTAAGAAAGGTGAACAGTTTGGATGTTACAAAATATCTTACACTTCAAAAACATTGACTTCTTCTATAACTATGCATGAATTTTTTGTTTGCTTTGTTAATATTTTAAAGATGTTTAAATTATGGCTTAACAGTTCTTAAAGAGCTCTGATTTTCTACAAGCTAAGAACAAAATGCTTCCACATTCTTGGAAAATAAGAGAGGAACCAAAGAGAAAGAACCTATCAAGAATTACCTACATTACTTTTGTCATTTGAAATCAATTTCTTGAGGTCAGACAAGGAAAGAATAATGTCAAGCTAGAATATGTGAAGAAACAGACAAAGGGTTTGAGCAACAAGAAGAAATTGAAGAATTTTCTTTTTAATTATATGAAAGAAACCTAGATTTATATTTTGACCTTGAGCACCAAGCATGACTTGACTTTCTGTTTCTTTCTTAACATCAAGTTTTCTGTTTACAACACGAATCTTATCTTGGGCAGAACGCAGTTCCTGCTCTCTTGGTGAACTCCCAGCTGCAATCACTGCTGTAAAGCTAGTGAGCATATGGAAGCCCTCTCCTCTCCTCTAGTGTGTTGCCAACTCTGCACTTCTTCCTTTCTCAAAGATTTACAAACTTAGCATTTCCAGAAGGTTTGAAGCTGTTCTGGATGTGCTGCAGCATACTTGTGCCATAGTCCCCGTGGCATCATTTAGGCATGACAAAGTGATGTATGTTGACCTCTCTCCAAACCCAGGATAACTGGAATTATAATTACTAATTTAAAAAAGGGTAGTACATTCACGCTACCTGAAAAACTTATTTTCTGCTAAAGGCTGGAAGGACTCTACAAATTAAAAGTTTAATAGAAAACAACCTCTCTTTAATTTTAGGGAAATGTGTCAGTTTGTAGGATACAGCACAAAAGTGTGGGAAGGCAAAGTGATCTGAGACAGACAGTAAAGGGTTTTGGTGTTTGGGGGTTTTTTCCTTCTATGCCTTCCTGCAACTAAAGATTGCTGTATCTGTCAGAAGAGGAAACTGCTTCCTGTCAGATATAGCTCTGCACTGTAAATGTTGTTGTGTTTTCAGCACACAAAATACCTTCCCTTTCCCTGCTTTGCACAGGAGGCTTTCTACCCTGTGGGGACTGACATACACACAAGGCTGAGGTGATAGATAGAGGGCAAGGTATTTTTTGGTTGTATCATCACTGCACTGTGTCTTTAACTTTTGTAGGCTGAAAAGGACCATTGTCCTTGGAGGCATTTTACTCCATCCTTGTAGGCAAACCTTTGCTCCAGAGAATCCTACTGTTCTTAGTCATCTGCTTCCATCGTGTGAAGCCTGGCTCCATCCTCCCTGCTGGGACTCTTGTGTCTCACTGGCACAGCCCAGGGCTTTTTAGGGAGGGCTGGGTCAAATTAGGTCAAATAGGACACAGACAGTAGAGCCTCCCCAGGCTCTGTCTGTTTGTGGCATGGGAATGAAATGTTTAAGAACCTTCAGGCTGTGTGTGATGATGTGCTGCAGCTTTGGCTGGCTTTAAAAGAAACTTAACACCAACTTTTTACCTGTCTCTGTTTGGTTTGGTATGATACATGATAGTCAGAATTTTTCTGTTCAGACTCAAATACTCAGAGATCAGTGCACCGCTTTACCAACAGCCCATGTATGTTGTGTGAGATTTTCCTCATCATCTTAAAATCTAGATCTTTTTTCCCTTTCCTTTTTCCCTTAAAAAAAATACCCTTTAAATTTTGGGGAATGGTTTGGAAATATCTTGGCAGGGAAGGAGGGTATTTAGCCTTGCAAGCCAAATGATTCAGCCTATTTTGAATCATCTGAGTGGTGGGTAAAAAGAACTTTCTCTCATAGAACCTTCTTGCATGCCACCACCTTCCCCAAACACCCACACTCCACCTGTTCAGGAGGCACTTGCTGTGCTGCTGCCACCACTGGAAGGGCTAAAATTAGGTAGCATCCTTTTCCTGGAGAGGACTTTTGGTGTACTGTTCATGGACCCTTTTTTAATTTGTTCTCCCACTCCCTAGGAGTTTCTCTACAAATTCGAGGCAATTTGTAGAGCAAAATTCCTACCTCCCTTAGTGGCCTGGCTGTGATCCTCAGGATGCAGGCGTGCCAGAGGCTCTGCAGAGACTTGGCTGGAACAAAGTGACTGCAGGTTTCTGAGCATCATGGGGGATTCCTGCAGCATTTCAGGTCAGTGCCACTCCTTACGATTGCACTAATTTGTCTGGATGCTTAGAAGATGTATTTGGATAGGTTTAATTTTGGGTTTCTTTTTTTTGTAAAAGGAGATTCTTTTACCACATTAAGTAAATTATAACAGAAAAAAATTACTTGAAACAGTAGCCAGTGTCAATGAGAGTTTTATTACATTTGTCTTTTCTCTTGGGAAGGTCATGATGAGCTTTCTGGCTCAGGCTGCTCCTCTGCTAGGACGTTTCTCTTTGTTCCCTTCATTTGGATGGCACTTGTAGCACCAAGGTCATCCTGAGATTTTAGGTGCTGGTACATTTCCAACATGTAATAACTGGATGTAGTATTGCTGGTGTACTGCTCTACACTTAAGGATTTCTTCTACATGTAAATAACCCCTCAGAGAATCATGGAATTGTTTATGTTGGAAAAGACCTCTAAGATCATTGAGTTCAGCTGATAACCCAGCACCACTGTGTTCACCACTAAACCACGTCCATGAATGCCACATCCACATGCCTTTTGAACATTTCTAGGCATGGTGATTACACCACTTCCCTGGGCAGCTTATTCTGATGCCTGACTGCCCTTCCAGTGAAAAAATCTTGCTAGTATCCACCTGAACCTCCCCTGGACCAACATTTCTTCTTGTCTGGTCCCTTTTTATCTTGGGAGAAGAGACTGATTCCCAGCTCACTACAATCTCTTTAGGAGTTGTAGAGAGCGATAAGGTTCCCCCTGAGCCTCCTTTTCTCCTTACCCTTCATGAAAGGCACCAGAGAACCCCCTGTTAACTTGCTTGCCCTTTTCAATTCTTCAAGTAGCAAACAGATCAGGAGCTGAAGTGCAGATTTCCAACACGCTGACTTGGCCCGTTGGGGCTTACAGTCACACACTGGGGATGGTGGTGTGTCAGACCATGAGTCTGCTGGATGCAGAGGTTCCCTCCCACCTGACTTACTGAAGGCTGTACTGAAGTGGCATCATCGAAAGGGACCGGTGTGAACCTGGCGGCGCTTCCTTCTGGTACCAACTTCCTGTAGAGGGAAGCTTGAGTGACTGCAGGTGTCTTTGGAACTGTGTTCTCTGGTGCTCTGTTAGTGCAGTGTGAGCCCAACCTGTTCCACATGAGGAGATGCAATCAGGGGAGGGCTGGGTCAGCAGAAGGATGAACTCCTGCGAAAAACATCTCAAGCAAATATAACAGGCCCCCTATACAGAACACTAATGACTGTTTACCTCAGATTATAAAAGGACAAGGATATAAACAATAGACTTTTTTTTTTTTTAAATGGGATCAGGGTTTGTTTCTCAAGGCATAAGGAGAAACAATTACATGTCTCTACGTACATGTAGACAGCAGCACAGCAGATGCAGGAGGAAGCTTGCATCAGCCAGAGGAGCTGCTGTTATGCCCAAAGTTTGATTCTGTGAACTGCAGGAAGTAAAAAAAACCAAAAACAAACCCCTCAATTTTTTTACAGTCATTCATGTTTTGGGCATCTAATTCTGCAGTTTGAAATCTAATAAGCTCTAATGGTGCTTCTGTGACATTGTGACATTCTGCTTCAGTGACATTGTGCAGAAACCTTGTCTCTCATGGGTAGTCTCTCTTTCCTAGTGACCTGCTTAATAGCTCAAAATAGAACAGGTCTAAAATTTCCCTTCCTTGTAGGACTTCATCAGCAGACCTCACTGTAGGAGATCCTGCTAGCTCTACACTTTACAGCTGTTGATGCACCTCTCTCTTTTCCAGATAGGAAGAATATGTCTAGACTCTCTTCAGTCTGTATTCTTTCCTTTATTCTTGAGCAGATGTGTTAGGAGTCCATGGTGAGGTAAACAGAAAGTCAGTGTGGGTGGAAGGTAGAACAGTGAGTGAGGAACAGATCTTTGCCTGATGCAGGTGAGTAAATCTGCAGGACTGATAAGTCTTTTGCACACTTCTCTAAAGAGAAGGAATTAGTAAAAATTAATTAGAGAAATCTGCGTGTACATATGCAGGGGGCATGTGTGGATAGGTCTCAAATAGCTGTTTGTTCTTGGAATGCTGGTTGGCTGTGGAAAGTTCCCTGTTTTCATTGCCTTCTCCCTCTTCACACCACCATTATTTTGCCTGTGTTCAAATCCCACGCATCTGTGATTAAAAGAAGGAATGAGGTGCTCACTCTAAGCAAGCATATAAGGGTAGGATTATTCCTCCTACTGACTGTGTAGAAGACAAATGTGTTGCGGCTGAATCACTCTTTGTGGGCACCATCAGGATCCCTGAAAAAGTGTGGCTCTTCTTTCTGCCAAGATATGGCAGCAGGGGAGAAAACAGCACCATCCTTTTCTTACCTCTTAAATTTCACTGTAGAAAGTAGATCTGACATTTTTTCTTAGGAGCAATTTTAGTTCTTTCAGAGCCTGTACTGTGGTTGTCAGTGCCTTACATGCAGAAGAGACAGCCACCTGCTTGCCTTCTGCTCTTGACACCGTGTAAGGGCTCTGGAAAGGGCCCTCAACATCACTGCATTGCAGGAGATGGATTGTGCAGAAGTTGGGCTCTCTCATTCCTGTCCCTGTGGAGCAGAACAGCAACAAGCAACAAGGGCTCCTGCGGAATTCACCATGCTGCAGGAGCTTGTAACTGTGGGGGAAAGCTGCCATGAAGCAATCCCCTTCTTGCATTGTCTGTTAGTTGTGTTTCATGCTAAAAAAGAACGAGCCAGGTAGTTCATTTAAAGACAAGACCCCTCAGCATGTACTTCCTAGGCAAAGCCACAGTCTGGCACAGGTACATGGTCTGAATTGATTCTTCATCACAGCTGTGGACCCTTCTCCCCTGGATGGTCCTTCGAGTGCCTGTGCCCTTCCCACACTCTATTCCTTAAACTTTTAGATTGGTACTTGTTCTTTCTACTTGTGTGTCAGCTGCCAGTCTGCTCGTGTTTGAAGCAGTTGCTTGGGTGGTGGCACCGGCTAGAATCTTGAGTGCATATTTGTCCCAGAAGGCTTCACCTCTAGAAACACTCTTGCATGGGACTGGCAGGGCTTGGGAGAAAATGGGCATCATTATCAATGTAATCTGAGTGCTTGCACATAGCATTTTTATTACTCTGTTGTACTGGTAAAAGCCCCATTTGGCTCTAAGGTTTGCTCATCAGACCATTTCACGTTATGTTTGTTTTTCTATATGGACAAAAAAATCCCCATCACAAACCATACACTGCTGCTTAATACCCTGCTAATAAATAAAAATCAAATGCTTGCTCCAAAACTCAGAGTTTGGTTGGTAATGTTTGCTATTGTCAGTAGTCTCATAAATCTGGTCTCTTTTATAGGATCACTGCATATTTTTTAGATGGGTCCCTAGACTATATCTGCTTCTAATCACACACTGCAAGAGTTCAGAGCTTGATGCTGAGATCCAATTTTCCATAATATACTCAGACTTGCTCTCAGCTCAGGGTGAATGCTTGGCTGTGAATACTAAGTGAGACAAAAATGTTCTGGGATCTTTCTTTTGGAATAAAATCAATTTGTTGGTTTCAGAATCTATGCTGGCTTCATAAAGCCATAGTGCTTTATTAATTTTTCACACTTTATTTTTGGCTGTATGGATTCTTGCACGGGGAACAAGATTGACAGGGAGTGAAAAGATTAACGAGGGGAAGACAGAAAGTCACCTCTGTGAATGGAGCCTCCCGAGCAGCAGGAATGTTGAATAGCTTTAGTGATAATTGATGGCTGAAGCCTAATGAATCAAGAATAGTACTACACAATCCCAAAACTGCGCTTCATCTAGTTGAAACTTGCTAGTGGTCCAATTAGAGGAAAAAATGAAGTAAAGTTCATTAAAATAAGCAGAAGTAATTTTTTTCTTTCTTCTCTCTTCCCCTAAGCTTGTGATTTCACCTGTACCTCTGTTGTTCCTTGCTTGTAATTACTTCCCAAACAAGGGTGACTACTTCCCTGTGTGTTTGGAGTCCTGCTTGATGCCCAAGCCTACCCTTGACACCTTCATACCCAAGGAGTGCTTAGTTTTCATAAAGTTTTTGACAATTAAAAAACAGTCATTATAAGTAAGTTGCAGAAGCTGTTATTTCCCTGCAGATATCTGTCTGGGGCTGTTATCTTCTTTAATACTCCAGGAGCCAGGTTGTCCTTGTTGCTACAGCATTTTCTGCAGACAGCCTTTTCTATTTCCTCCCAAATGTATGGATTAGTCTCTGTGCATGGGTAAAGGCAGCAAATAGTACAACAATATGTAATTTATGAATAGAAGTGTATGTGCTGGCACCAGTTTGTGCCTTGGAAGTCAGCTGGCCCTAAGTTAGACCTGCATAAACAAGAGGGTTTGGCTCCCGCTGTGTTTAAAGTAAGAAGAGCTGCAGCAACTGGAAACACTGCATCTTCTTACTTAGAATCTTTTTGCAAGATTATATTTAATATTTCTTTGACAGTGCAATAAATGTGAGCAAACTTAAGAACTAAAACTCCTGTTCTTGTGTCTTTAAAAAAAAATATATTGATTTCAAGGGTTTTGAGGCTCAAAACTGCTCCTTTTCACTGCTCTGGCATGTTACTGGTCTTTTGAACCATTGCATGGTAAAGTTTTGAGGTGTGTGCACCTGCTTGAACCCTGAGCTTCTCTCTTCAGATATTTTAAAGCAAAGGTAGAAAAGTGTGTTTATTGCCATGTCCCATTAGCATGTCACAGATGTATGGATAACAAGAAGAAAAAGACATGAGAATCTGAAGAAACACACTTCCAACTTGGGTCCTGGGTTTGGCAGCCTAGTAGTGGATGAGCAGTTTAAGGACTTTAATGGGACACCAGAGAGCAAGGGCAGCTCATAGGAAACAACTAAACCTCCGCCCAAGTCTGAGTACTCCAAGCAGCCCAAAGGGCATTGCCAGGTTCTTGCCCTCTAGTAATACGTGGTTCATGTTTTAAAGAGTGCAATCTGTCATATTCCACGTTTACCAGGAGGAGAAAACCTACAAGCTTTGCTCTATGAACAAATGGCTTAGGATTTAGTGTGTGTTTGCTTAAAATACCAGGAAGCGGGGAGACCTTTCATTCTTTCATTTTGCCCTGTCACTCTATTTACTTGTTTGCTTGTAGGTGTGTGGAGGCCTTTTACATTTACTTCCATGCTGGCAGAGTTGAAGAGCCCTATGTCAGCATCACAAAGAAGAGGCAGATGCCCAAGGATGGGTACTCAGAAGAAATTGAGAAGGAAGTGGGACAGGCTGAAGGCAAGCTGTACACACACAGGTCTGCGTTCAGCAGGGCCTCCGTGATCCAGGCGTTCCTCGGCTCGGCGCCCCAGCTCACGCTCCAGCTCTACATCTGTGTCCTGCAGCAGGAGGTCACGGTTGCCAGAAGTAGGTAGAGCTGTTGTTATGACCTTTTTGGTGTTTGGGTGGGAGGGCAGTCAGGTGTAGCTGCCCTGGACAAGAACCAAGCATTTTGTGATGGGTTTCATCTCCATAACAGATGGTGATGTTGTTTTCAAGTTTATATTATGTTTTAGACTATGACACCTTCTGTGGGATACTTGGGTTGCTATAAAAACACTGATTTGATCAAGCGACCATTATGGCATGAGAGGGAGGCAGCTGGAGGGACCAAGGTGTCTTCATGAAGAAGAAAAAAATTACCTCTGTTCCATTTTGGTTTTTGAGCAAAACTTTCTGGAAAATTCCTTGGGGTACACTGCAGAGCATGTTTTGTCATGCTGCCTTAGGGAAGGTGTACATTCAGGAATGCAGTTTTAAATATGGACTGAGGACATGAACTGTCTTTACTTGTGCCAGACTCTGATTTTGGAATCAAAAGGCAGGACTCAATAAGCTGCTGTGGAACTGTGGCCATCTCGTCTCTGGACCCAAGCTGTTAAGCCTTCACCAAGCAGTGCTGCACCACATGGACTTACCAGGACACATCTCTCTTACTGTGGGACTCTGCATCTTGCTCCACGATGTGCTCTTGATTTGCTGGCTCACTGCTAAATGAAGAACCATCTCCAGCTGGTTACGGGACAAACAGCTTTTCGGTGTAAGAAAGGACTTTGGCACTTGAAGGTGCATTTCCACTGAAGTACGAAATAGCTCTTGTTCTGTCTCTAAGGCCCTGAGAGGCCAGGGACCTTCACCAGCTTCACAGCTAGAGAGGCTGAGGCTAAGGTGACAGGTTAATAATTGAAATAAAGTAAAATATAATAACAATAATAATAATAATCATCGTAGTAGTAGTAGTAATAGTAATTAAGGCAATGAAGAGGGGTGAGAGGGGCGGAGGGAGAGAGAAGGAGAAGAATAAAGCCCAAGAAAGACAAGTGATGCACAAGACATCCCCCAGCACCTATTGGCCCCTCCCAGACAACTCCCCCCAGTTCATACACTGAGCATAATGTTCTGTGGTGGGGAGTATCCCTCTGGATTGTTTGGGTCAGCTCTTCTGGCTGTGCTTCTTCACAGCTTCTTGTGTACTTCTTCACTGGCGGAACATGGGAAACTGAAAAGTCCTTGACTTAGAGTAAGCACTGCTGAGCAACAACTAAAACATCAGTGTGTTATCAACATTTTTCTCACACTGAATCCAAACTCAGCACTATATCAGCTACTAGAAAGAAAATTAACTCTACCCCAGCCAAAACCAGAACATCATAGCAGTAGTTTCTTGGAAGACATTTCTCCTTACTGTTCCTGAATTCTTCATAACTGAGGTAGGTTCTTCAGATAACCATGGCATTTGTGATGTGGGATGAGGACAAAGCGATTGAATCCTTTGCTGAATGGTGTAATTAGCAGAAGGTCCAGTCCCTTTGCTGTAGATGGCATTTACTTGAGAGAGGTCACTTTTGTATTGTACTTCTTTTATTACTGGTTTTGACCTTACTGGTCATGATTGCCAAGGAGAAGTCCTGTATTCCAGATGGTCAGAGAATTGCATATTTAATAATAATTTTTAATGCTCTATTGCTTCTGGCTTTTTCAGTCGCTGCTGAGCTAAGTTGTAATCACAAACTGGTAAGTGACCTTCTTTGGGTGAAATGAACAGAGGTAAGCTGGCTCACCAGAGAGTTTGGTGAACCCACTTGCAAATGCAGCAGTTATCTCATGATTCCCAGGAGCATCTCCATGCAGATGTAATTCTAAAATACAGAACTGCAAAGAAAAAAAAGTGCTAGGGACAGTGTCAATGTCTGTTAGAACTCATTAATCAGAAAAACAAGAGTCCTAACCATATTCTTGTCGTGTGTATCTCAGCTGCTGAAATACTGAAAATTTCTGCAATCTCTTTAGCTGGCCAGTCCAGTTCTTATTCCACAGTTCAGATGTCTTCAGCTTCCCTGTTCTTTGACACTGGTCCTCCAAATTTCAGGTTCTCTTCCGTTTGCATCTGTTATAATTATCACTGTCTTGTATTTTGATTTCCACGTATTTTGTCTTGTCTCCTCATCAGTCTGTTATTTTTCTGGATTCCTACATACCCTGTTATTCTGTGTAAATTCTGCTTGTTCAGGGGTAATGAGGTCTGTATCACCTGAGAACCTGAAGCTGTTTGCCATCGTGCTGGGGGCATGGCTTGTCCCTTTTAAATCTGTTTGAAACTCCTTATTGCTTCCAGTATTGGCTTGAACACTTCTGAAAAGAGCGCGCATCCTTGCCTAGCCCTTTGTCAGCCAGGGCCATGCTGTGCATTTCTTGTGTATTTCATGGCATTCATTAATTTCTCTGAATGTTTTCTTCTGGATTATTGGGGTATTGCCAGTGTCTGGCATTCTTCAAAACTGTCATTTCACAGTCTGCCAAGAATGTAAGACCAAGACAACCAGAGATCTGCAAAAGCAGGACCAGGTCTCAAGGTTAGTGATGAGCGACATGAAGCTTTGGTGACTGTTTATCGTGAAAAGTGTAAAAATGTTGGATGTAATACAACATTGGAAATCCACATGTATTAGCCTAATCTGAGTCCTATTTCTATTTTGTATACATGTAATTATAGTATCTATAATTGATTTTAGTGGTACTTGTGAGGTAGCTCACCTAGAGCAGAATTTGCTGTCTTAGCAGTTTCTGAAGTGGGATGGACCAGGTCTTGAAAGGACTTCAGATGTAATAACAAAACACAACAAAGTAAATCAGTGCCTCCCTGGATGACTCTGTGAGTGTCCACCTCTGATTTGTAAGAAAAATACAGCCTTTTGGGAGGAGGAAAGAAGAAGAGAAATGCCACCTTTTTAAGGACTGTTAGAGGTTTTGGACTTGTTCCAGGGGAAGATTCTTTGCCTTTTAAATTTACATTTCTTTGCCTGCTCAGGATGAGTGTCGCCCTCCCACATTTCCCTTTGTGGTTGCTTCAAACCATCTTTCTCACTGAGTTAAAAGTGATATTTGAACTGAAGATTTGGTGACAGTAATGAGCTTTTAGGAAAGGAGCAGGACTGGACTAGTGTGTTAAACCAGAGTCAGCATGACCTATTTTCTATCAATGGAGAAATGCCTCTTTTGAAGGCTTGAGTTTATAAGATAGGTTTGAGATTAATATAGATTCCTTAAAGTGAAATTGAGGAATAAGATCAATGTTTCAGCTTGTCAAAGCAGAAAGCAAGCAGAGTTCCAGGACAGCAGCACTCAGTCCCTGGTGTGAAGGTCTTTATGTTCCTTTAACTCTGAGAATATTCTTTTGCTTCATTATCTGCTGGAAGTTATGTTCTTTCACATCTCAAAACGACAGGAAAGATTTTGTAAAAAGCCATAGGACATCAAGCAATATTCTTGACTGAACTCACCTGCTCTTCTTCTTTCAGCCGATGTTTTTCCAAGACACAACACTTAAAAATTCTCAGCTCAAATACAGTGCTGTAAGAAAGATGTTTAAAAACACCTACTAACAATTTCAACATAAACATTTTCAGAGAATATATGCACCACCAACCTGGCGTGTACAAAATTACCATATAAAATGGTAAATGCTTTTCACCTTACTGAGTGCCTTGGAAAATTAGATATAAAGACTTGGTTATTTTTCAAAGTAAATTAGAGGTGTTTGTGGATCAGAATAGAAGAGAGATTAGCTGAAGTGATAGAGAAAATTCTCTTAGAAAGTTGTTAGAGATCTTAACATACACTTGTTTCTTCCAAAGGATTGCTTAGAAATTAATGACTTTAATTAGGAAAAAAGCCCAAACCCTGATAATTTTGGCCATATAGCTATAGCAAAACAGGAAATCCAGTTTATTTGTAGGATATTGGCACACAAACTAATTGAAGGCTGCAGAAAACACTGGTTGCTAAGCATTGCAAATGTAATTGACATAATTAAGAATTCCCAACTCTGATTATTTTATCTAATGCAATATTAGCTATTCAGCATGTTGGTGAAAATTGTGAATAAATATTTGTATAATTGTGTATGCAAATGCTAAAATACCTGCGGGCAGTTAGCACTTTGTTTATTCTCTGTGTCCAGTGTTCATGTACGTTTGTACCTACTTAATATGGCAAGACGGGATGCCCTCCTGCCGTGCCAGGTAACATCCGGTCTCTGCCTTCACTTTCTGCAGAATTTAAATGTGAAACCTTCCTTTCAAGGATTCTAGATAGGTGGGAGATACTTAAAATTGATCTGAATTTTAAGACATTTTTAATAGGAGTGTTTTTTTAAATGCATGATACAGATGGGTGTATAAAGAAAATTGTTGTATATGAAAGCACAGTGCAGGCAAGTGAGTAAATATCTCTGTACACAGAGACAATATGGACAGTGCTGGTTGAAATTCCTTTGGCCTTCAATTTTGAGCTGTATCACATAGCCTTTTTGTGATTTGCTTTGACACAGAACTTCGCAAGCAGAGAGTTATCTGTATGTCCAAGTTACTCCAAAGTTTCAGCTTCTATTTTCCAGTTTTTCATCTGTATGGAAAGGGAGTAGCACCCCTGTGCCTTGTGGAGTACTGTAGGAGTTTGGGAGCAAGTTGGATACTCTTACGGCTGAGCTGTGATATTACCAAGGGCAGAATGCGTATGAACAGCCCTTAGCAGGGTGAGGAGAGAGAGACACTTACAACTGCTAAGTGCCTTCTTTTTCCTACTAGCTACTTGGATAAGTATCAAACAGGGACCAAAACAGGAGGTAAGATTAGAGAAATGTGCTGGGTTTGACTGGGGTAGAGTGAATTTTCTTCACGCAAGTGTGGGATAGGAATGGCTCCTATGGCATTACACCCTGCTGGGAATCCCCAGGAGTGCTGTGAAGGTGACGGCACCTGCACTCCTCTGATGCAATGTCTGCTGCTAAGCTGAAGGGCCTAATTTGTCTTTTGTCTTTTGTAGGTATTTTTATGGTCCTTTCTCTCCTGTCGATTGTTTATGGCGCCTTACGCTGCAACATCCTGGCTATTAGGATAAAGTACGACGATTACGATGTCCGTGTTAAACCTGCCGCCTACCTCTGCATATTCCTGTGGAGAAGCTTTGAGATCGCCACGCGGGTCACAGTGTTGGTGCTTTTTGGTTCAGTCCTTCGGATCTGGGTTTTCCTCGTCGTGCTGCTGAATTTCTTAGGTTTCTGCTTCTACCCATGGGTTCTCTTCTGGCTTAGCAAGTCCCCATTTCCTGAGAACATAGAGAAGGAATTGAGCAGGGTGGGCACTACCATCGTCTTGTGCCTTCTCACGTTCCTGTACGCTGGCATTAACATGTTCTGCTGGTCGGCAGCGCAGGTGGAGCTCAGTGACCCTGACTTGATTAGCAAATCCCAGAACTGGTACCGCATGACCGTGTACTACATCGTGCGGCTGATGGAGAACGCCTTCCTCCTGCTGATGTGGTACATTTACAGAACAGACTTCTACCTGTATGTCTGCGCCCCAATGCTGGTCCTGCAGCTCCTGATAGGTTACTGCATGGGCATCTTCTTCATGTTGGTGTTCTACCAGTTCTGCCACCCGTGCAAAAAGCTTTTCTCCTCCAGCATTACGGAAGCTTTGCTGTCCTGTTTCAAGCTCCTCTACTTTATTTGCCAGCATCACAAATCCACTCTACTGACAGGCAAGGTGGCGGTGAAATCTCCTGAAAATACTGATGAAGCACGGGGCAGTAGCAAGACAATGGATTCTCAAAACAGGAGTGTTCATCAAAGTGTTTCTTCCAATGCCTAGTACAAGTGGAAGCAAGTAGGTGCCTTTGGAAGGTGGCAGATCACCTGCTGGGAACATTGTGTATCTTAGACAGTGTGTCTTGTGGATAGGATTTCTTTCTTGCAGGTGTAGCACTGCATGATGGCTGACAAGCCTGTTTTTGTGGAGAACAGTGTATGAGTATTTGTGTCTCTGTGTGTCTGTGTACGGAGAGCAATCGGTGTTTGTAGATTTCTATTTCAGAGCCTTTTTCCACACAGGTTTATTGTCACATGCTTATTTTAAGTCATTATTGGAGACATCCTTCAGAAACTGGCCTGATGCTCATCTTACTCAGGAAGTCTGATGGAAGGCAATGAATTTTATTTCAGATAGGATGTCCCATGGCATGTCACCCTAGCACGGAAACAGAGCTTAGACCTGGACTACGTATGGACTGTAGCTGTGGTCTGCTTTGATCAAATTGCAGACTATTTTACACTTTAATCAGTGTAATAAGATAATATTTCTCTCAGTGGTAGAAGAATTGGACTTGCACAATGCACTGTAGTCTAGGTTGCCATGAAACAGCCAATTAGCCAGCACTGACACGGAAATATGACTGTTACTGAGGATGGACAGAGGGGTTATTGGCTTTGCACTGTTTCACCCTTCATGTTTACTGCTTGTTAGTAAGGGAATTAAATTTAACACATTAATTATGATGTTCTGGAATAGCTCATTTTTGTTCATTATCATTTATTTAATACTTTGTGACATTCTGGGGTCAGGGTGGTGTTCACTTTATGTAAACATCGAGAGGCTGGGCAGACAGTGTGTACCAGCCATGTAGGTGCTCTCCAGTGCACATCTCCAGGGAGTGATTCACCCCATCTTAAAACGTAGGTGATATAAATCAATGGATCACTCTCTGGAGACCTGTTACTCAGTGTTAACCAGATGCCTTCACAATTAGTTCTGACTATCCATCTCCCTTTCAGATGGCTGAAGTTAGAGAGGTGAGCACTACCCTGATTGCCAAGGGTTTGGTAGTGCACCAAGTAGGCAGCTTACTGACTTTTTTTAGGGGCATAGAAGTCCCCAATTCCTTCTTTTTGAGCTGTGATTTGTTATGATTAATTTAATATCATTAATTCAAAACCCTCTGACTTCTTTACCTCAGAAGTATCACAACCTTGAAGTCTGAAAGAGAAAATGGAAGTCATTGACTTTTTGTTCTCAGCGATATATCAGTACAAATAAAAGTGTTTCTGTATTTTGCAAGTTGCTGAGAAAGCTTTAGCAGATGAACACCCAAGAATTTAGTGAAAATACAAAAAAACATATGTATTTTCACAAATTAAGTGAAAGCTTTTTGCACTTTGTTTGCTTAGCACCTTCCTAACATTTCTTTTGAGTGTTATACATTATTATGGCTGCTCATGGAAACAAATGATTGATGACCCAAAGCATCTCCCAGTGTACAAAGCTTAGCTTCCATTCTGTCATCATGCAGGATGTGAAGCTCTTAATAGGGAGGACGTTCTAATTGCTTTAGAAGTGTCTCAAACTCAGGTCTGGGGTCATTTATGATGAAATATGTCACCTGCAGTGCTGCAAAGACCTAACCTGCTTTTATTTTTTTCTTTCCTACAGTGTAAATTAATGTCTTCATGTTTTGGTTTTATTATGGAGTTATGTTTTCATTTTGCTTAATATGTGTCTGTGTAAGGTATGTGTATGTAGATGTCATTAAATTATTGGTGGGCGGTAATGGGATTTTTGGCCTGATTTTGCCATGGTAATGTACCTCATATCTGGGGAAGACACCAAACACTTCTGTTCTAATTTCTCTGAGGAGAATAGAATAGTGAAGTGACTCCTTGAAGACACGACTGTGTTTCTCTGTACCTTTGTATGTAAAAGTACAGTATAGTATTTCTCTGTGCTTTTCTAGATGTAAAAGACTATTGCTTTTTTTTTTTCAGTAGTGAGTTAAAGGAGCAAGGGAGATTGTAACCCTTTCTTCCAATCCTGTGGAGTTCAGCCCACAGGCTCAAATTTTCTGGTGTTCTTAGCCAAAACTGAGTATCTGTCTTTATAGCTGGACACTCATCAATATCAATAATCAGGGAATTTCAGTGGTTGCCTGTCTACAGATGTACCCAGGTCTGAAATGTTAGTCTTCGGGGAAAAATTTAAAAATTGACTTCATATGTAGAAGTAGTTAATATCTAAAGAGAGAGATTAAAGTAGACTTTGGACACTGTAAGTGGTGGTGCTGTTGTGATTGTGCCATTTGGAAACAGTGAAAGCTTCACAAACCTCAGCCAGGTTGGTGCTACAGTGAAGTCAAATGTAGGAGAGTTAAAGACCCAGGAGCCCAGAATGAATACACAGTGAGTACCATTAAACCTCACAGACTACTGTATATGCATATTTAGAGTGTGTGCCATATTACTTCTTATTTTTATACCAGTCTCCTGAAGTGCATGCATAGGGAACTGAATATTTAAATCACTGTTATGAGAGGAAAAAAAAAAATTTATATGGGTTCTGTTACTGTCCTATGGTTTTGCCTTAGTTGTGCAGAATAACCAAATACAGTTCAAGCGCTCCACCAGCACGAGGGGCTGTTGCCTGTGCAGTGCCTCGTGTCACCATGGCCGGGGCGGAGCCCAGCCCAGCGTGGCTGCTCGGAGGGGTTTATCCAGCTGTGCTGACACTGCTGGGAGAAAGGTGCGGGAGGGAGTCTTAGAGACAACAATACTGTGTTAGATCAGGGTTTTAAGGGACCAGCTGATTTTTCTGAAGTGTGCTGCAAAGCTAGGAGAGGCAGTTTTTCTGCAGATAATGACAGTCTGGAGGGTGTTGTTATCGGTGCATGGAGAGGACAGTATAAGCTACAAAGTCTGTCTGTGTATGAATGAGTGATCTCCTGCTGCAAGCTCACTGTGGTTTTACTCTCCTCTATGAATGTTAGAGGGGCCTGTGTGTTCCATGGAAGGGTTTAGGGCTACTGCTGAAAACTGTATTCTTGAGTAGTCTTGAGTCACATAAAGGATGGCTCAGTAAGGGTTATTTGTGTGTATAAGAGTATGCAAGATCTGACACGTGGGTTTTCTTTTATACTTGTAAAACAACACAAATTAAAACATTGAAAGTATCCCTCAAGTTGTGTTGGTATCTGTTCTTACTGTGCTGCTTTCAAAAAATCCAAAGTAAGGGTTACAGAGCACGCTGTCATCTGTAACCGTGCAGCAGCAGAATTGTTTTCAAGAAGACCTGACAGAAGAATTAATCTATGATTGATTTAGGAGCTCTTTATCTCCAAGCTTCCATTGCTGTTTAGCAGAAAATTTTATACGAGGAGGGCAGCTTAAGAGACCAGTGTTGTATGGAACAAGATTAGTATAGGTTATTCATTGTCAGTATGAGAATATTTGCTGGTTTACTGGGAATTGGGAGGAAATAGTTACCTTATAAAGAATATTTTAACTTCTTTTCCACACTCATCTGGATTTACCATGTACTTGTATCTGACCCTGAGAATATCCAGCAAAATCAATGCTGAGGACTCTTGTGGAGGGATAGAAAAGCACAAAACTTTGCAACACATGTAAGTGTTTCTAAATTTAAATACATAAAACAGACACATTTTTAAAATATGGGTGTGAATAGATACATTGCATGTAATGCAATTGCAAGTTGTAATGTGTGTACATCGCTTACATGAGCATTTAGAAAATATTTTAGAAGTCCTCGTGCTGATTGACACTACTGTCTGCTAGCAAAAGCTGCACTCCTTATAACGTAGAATTGATGGATACTTGGGACTGGTAAACTATAATTTTAATTTTTAAAAAAATTTTTTTTTTTAATTTACAAGTAGTTCCTTAATTTTTTTCCCCATAGTAACTGATAATATCTAGCCTAAAACAATGAACCATTTTCTATCACTTTCTACCTATTTGAAGGGCTTATACCAAAGAAAACGGGGTTTTGAACTCAGATATTTGCAAGCCAGAGATTATCGTATTTATACTCTTGTATTTTAAAATGGAGTTGTGGTGAGTGCCTCGAGTCACTCGGGAATCAGCGCAGAAACATGAATATACAGTAATATGGCAGAGATGGTAAGTTTGATTTACCAGAGACAGAAGACATGAAAAGTAAGAAGTATTAAGGATTATGTAATTTCCTACTGACCGAGAAAAAAATGTGTAATAAAACTGTTAGGTCTTGGGGTCAGCCCAAAGCTAGACTAAGAATGAAATGTAAGTGCTTCAAAATGACAATGTGAAATCTTGCTGAATCTCCGCCCTGAATGAACAACTTCATATCCTGGAAAAAAAAGGACAGTTTTATCCTTTTTTCTTTGATTACATGCAGTTAAAAGGAAAATCTCTTGCCACTGAAATAAAGTTTTATGGAAATGATGAACGTCTATTCAGGTATGAAAATTTTGCCTTTCAGGTGTGAAATTCAGATGTGAATGCATATGTGTGTAAAGGCTTCTAATCACAGACTAGCATTAATGGGGAAACACACCTAAGCAGAGGATGGATGCTAATTTGTTGGATTTTGCTTACTGAGATCCTTCTGAAATAACATCACTGTTGTAACTTTTTGGCCTTGAAGGTGAGACCTGATTGATTTAATGAACTAGAAACAGCCTGTCTTAGAGTATGTGCCTTCGCGTTCGTAATTGCTTAAGTTCCTATTTTGACAGAGCAAACAAAATGACAGGAGATAAATGTTACATGTTTTAACTTCTGAAATGTCTCTCATCAGCTACTTGTTTCATCTGATTAATGTGCCCTGTCAGTAGAGAGCTTTAATCAGCCACAGACACTTTCTGGAAAATGATCGGGAAGAGATATAGATGGAGAGCGACGCCAGAGGTAGTCAAGGTGAAGATTAATTCATATCTGCCTTCTAGAGTGGGAAGTAAAGGTCAAAAACAATAGCACAGCACCTTACAGATGAGGTGCCATCACTGCATTTTGTTGTGTTTATGCATGGATTTGCAGTTATTGTAAATGGGTAAGCTGTGTGCTGGACTCGGCAGCAAACAGAAGAGAGGTGCTTGTGATTGCTTCAGTTCTGCCATTGCTGACCCTCATAGCACCAGTTACATTCTTCAGAATTGTGTCCTGGCTACTCCTCCTCCCTCTCTGCTGCTTCATGGGGGTCATTTTAAATAGAAATGGAGAAGCAAGGCACGGTGAAATGCACAGCTGGATTTTTCAGTAGGGCTGTGCTCTTGGAGCCAAAGATGCCTGGCAATGAAAAGGGCTGAACTCATGCAGTGCATCAATTCTTCATTGCCATTTTAAATATTTTAATAATGGTGGGCAGTGCAGTAACTCAAAGCATCCAGGTGTCATTAAAAAAAAAAACTGGAGGGGAAAGGGAATTTTCTAAAAAAGTAGCTTCAACTTTGGAGCTACAAGGAAAGTAAGAGAGCCTTACAAAAGCACAGTAATTAGGTGTTTCTTAAACTTCTTTTTCATTGTGTTTATTGTTATATTCCTTGCCCTTCTTACTATTTTTTTAATCAACAAGAAGAAAAAGTACCAAACAGTAGAAAGAAAAATATTTTAGGAAAAAAAAAAAGTCCCTGCAAACCTGTAGAAATGTGTGTGTCAACTCACAAACATGTTGCATTGAGGGTAAGCCTAGATTTCTTCATTGATGCTCTTGGAGAGGCATAGTGCAAATCCCAGAAAGGAATCCAAGTACAGTGAGGCAGAAACTGTTAAGGTCATCCTGATCTAGGACATAGCATCTTGTTAAAAAAATCATTATCTATCTTTGTTGTTTGACTACTTTAATGCCAGCAGTCTTAATTATATATATGATATGTAATACATATAAATATAGAAATATGTAATTATATGTATATTTTATGTATGATATGTATTGTAGTACACACGTTAGTGCTGATTCTGCGTCTGAGCACAAATAGGCAATTTTCATGCTAATGGTCAGAACAGAAATGTTACCACTGACATCTTACGTGCAGTTTGCTTACACAGTTCCACCTTCCTTATGCATGGGAAGAAAAACAATGGACCATGCGATATATCAGGTAGTTTTTTAAACCACATGGTAGCTGGATGGTTCCTGCTTTGATCTTGTTTTCTTCATCAGCTGACAAAATGTGATGTGCTGAAAAAACCCGCCCTTTACAGAAAGATAAAAGATAATAGGTTGGAGAAACCTGGGACACTGCACGTGCCAAGCCTTGTTCATGGTGATTTGGCTGTGTGGATCCGAAATGAACCAAGCTTCCTCAGATTCAGAAGAAAGGGAAAGGGAAAACTTTGCAGGGGAGACAGGCTATTAAGTGGGAGCAGGCAAGGAATGTAATAAGTGAAAAATTACTTCTGCCTTGCCATGAAATACGGGCCTCAGTAAGGATGTTGATGTTGTGCTGTGAGGATTGATGGCAAGGCAAATTCAGGGAAATTCAGCTGCAGAGTGTTGTAGCATTAACTCATCAGACAACTCAAATGCCAGTGACAGCTGACTCTTCAGCATAATTTACCAGTGGTACAAAATGCAGTGGAAGCCCCCAAAGGTGCTTCCTAAGCAGGAATCCATTAGCCATCAACTATCAATCACTTACCCTATAGTGTCCTTTAGCAGTCAAGGGCTTATGTGTTTAAGCTGCTATTTTAATAATCCATACATCACTGTTCTTCCCAGGGCACAACAGCAAGTGAGCAGCTGTCTCTTCAAGCAAGAAATGAAAAAAAAATCACTAGGGAAAGGGAAGTTTTACTAGTGGGGGATCTAAAATTAAAACCAACAAACTGTTCATGGTCTTAAGTGTATCACTCATTCAAAAGAAATTCTAGTGTAATAGAAAACTAAATGCAATTTTAGCGTATGTAGGAGTGTATTTGTATGGGGGGAAAAATACTGGCAAAGGATTGGAGTATGATTTGGCAGACTGTACCTGCCAGGTAGCAAAAGTCTCAGTGAGATGGCATTGTGTCCCTTAATGCAAAAGAAAGTGTCACAGGTCACTCTAATTTGCAGTCAACAGCTCTGATTTTGATCAAGGTGGAAACAGCTCCTTGAGCTTTGGCAGAAAACTATGTGAGAGAAGGATCTCTAAATCCAGCTGAGAAAGAAATGAGGTATCTCCAGCTATTGCTGTTCCCATGAAAGCCTGAGCAGTGAAAATAGTAGAATATGATTAAACCATCAAAACTTAAATTAAGAAGTCATAAATACAAGAAAGCAAATGAATAATACTGTGGAGATGTTGTCCCTGATCTAACCCACTCATTGAAATTTTGTTTTTCATAGTGATTTCTCTGGAAGTGCTAAAAATGGGTGACAGGAGGGAGGGGGTTGTGTGTATGAATAAACTGCTGTAAACAGTCTTGCAACAGGAGGCTTCAATAACTACTAATTCAGTGGTAATTTAACCTGGAAGAAATTCATCCCAGTTCAAAGCCCAAGTTATGTGACACTTGTGTCTTCACTGAGCTTCCCAAAGAGATGGGTAGCTGCTTCCAAATTTCTCTTGAGTGTAACCTAAGCCAGATAAGGGTTTGTGAAATATTCTCAGGCAAGCATCCAAATTTTCAGGGAAAATCCAGAAGTAAAAAAGCTTTATCAAGACAAATGAGTGAAGGGAAACGTATAAATCCAGTGATTGTGTGGCTGGAGCAGTGTAATTCTATAATAAGAGGCAGTTCAGGTGTGATTTAGCAACATATAGGCTTCATGCTGAATCTTGGCACAGGGATGAACCCTATTTTAGTAATCTAGCTGAAGGATAATTTTAAAGCAAAAGCCTCTTCCTCAGTGCCATAATTTATTTTATCATGTTCTCTTGCTTAGACACGTCCATTAAACTTGACATCATTCATCAGTGTTTTCTCTAGTGATATTACTGAAAATTAACATAAAACCAAGGCTATGTCTGTCAGGTGTCTGGTTGGGGACAGTCATTTGCGAACTGAGCAGGGTCACCCCCACACCTCCACACTGAGGATTGGGAGGGAGGAAAACCAGCAAAAGAATTATCACAGCACTCCTTTGTATTTTACAGGACAAACTGCAGCATTATAAAGACCTGTAGCGTTACCCTGTGTTGCAAGTTTGGGCACTGGGGTGCTCACACCTGGAGGCTGTTCCTGGACGTGAAGGGGGATGCTGGAATACTTCTATAGATGTGTAGTTGCACTGATACCGTGATCGTGAGCTACCACAGCACAGCTCTAGCAGGCTGGGAGGCACCTCCTTTATTTCTGGTTGTGGAAGTGGGGATGCAAACGTGCGTCAGGAGTAATGCAGCTTCAGCAGATCCTATTTGGAAGAACAGAAATGGGCTAATGATCTCTGGAAGTCCTTTCCCAGACTGTGATCGTGAGCTGATAATTAGAAATGGGATTTGACAGCCCAGCGCCGAAAGAGAGAGGGAAAAGCAGGAAGGCGGTTTTGAACAGGGGTGCAACAGGAAAGGAGACGTGAGGGCAGGTGCATACGGAGGGAAGGTCCGGGACGGACTGAGCAGGATTCCAGCTCCTTCCCCCTGAGCGGTGCGGGGCTGGCGCTGCCGGCGGGTGGCACCGCGGGGCTGCTGAACCGCCGACCCGGGCGAGACGGGCACAGGAGAGACTGCCTCTTCTCAGAGCTTTCGAGATGTTGGAAATCGCTGGTGGAGTCCTTCTCTCCTGGCAGAGAAGAGTTACCCTGGGCTACCACCAGCACGTGTAAACGAAGTGGATCTGCAGCCCTGGGAAGAGAAGCCTCGCAAATAGATGATGGTTGTGTTCCAGAGCCACATGAGCAGACCGTAAAGCTGGTACCCTGCCCAAGGGCTGCCATCTGGGCTCCCTCTCCCTCAGTCCCATGCAAAGCCAGGTTATTTTTACCTCTGCCTTTATGCATGGGAGGTTATGCTGTCCCAGCTTTACTCCAGCTCTTCCTGGAAACAGTTGCCTGCTTAATGAAAAGAAATTTCTGTCTGTACTTAGGGCATGTTGCTGGTGGTTGCTCTTCCTTCCAATAACACAGCAGTCTGCAGCCATTCTGGCCCGTTTTGTGGTGGTGCTGCTTGACTTCAAGCCAAGACTGGTGTGGCAAACAGCATCTGGATCAGACATGGATTTTTTTAATACAGCACATGGGTCTCTCATGATGACTGCAAAAGACAGTGAGGAAGTACTGGAGCAGGGAACTGCATTGAGAGTTATATGTAAAGCAAAGACCTAGAAGGATCCGACAGTCCTTACTGGAGTCTCATTGATATGTTTTTTCCCTGGCTCATATCTATCCCCTTTTCTGCCCTCATCTCAGCATGGAATCATTTATTTTGTAAACAAAACAGAAAGAGCAGAAGTTTCAGACTATGTCAATCCCTGGAGTGAAGGGAAGTGCACACAGGGACAGCCTCAGGCTGAGTGCAAAGAGTCCTTTCAGGGAAGACAGCTTGACAAGTCCCTTGTTTGCTTCTTCCTCTTTGGTGTAGAATCAAGGGAAGGTTGGTAAACAGTGATTGCACAGCAGTCAAAATAAAGACTTCAGGCTACAAAATAAAAAGAGGTTAATCAAGGTCTCTACTTGGCTTTCCTCTTGCTACATGGGAAGGAGGAGCTGGATCTCTCACTCTGTTCTTCACATCACTCTCTCTTTCAGGGTTTTCACTTGCAGAATTTTTCATTGTCCCTTTTAGGGACATGTGTGAAACCCCTAGGGCTATTGCAAGCACCTGGCATTAAATTTGTGCAGCAATACACAGACCATTATTGCACGGAGCAGGAGAGGAACTAAATTAATTCCTAAGCAATGGGGTAAAATTACTGCAAGGAAAGGAAGAACCCTGAGACATGAATACTTTTGCAATACTGTCATGCTGCAGAAGGATCAGTGTTCACTGAACTTTTCAGCACAAAGAAGGATGAAAAATGCTGTGTGTAATCAAGTAGCTTGAAATAAATTTTATAAACAGAGTGAGATAACATTTAATTTTTTCCATACTTCAGTTTTATACTCCTACATAATTAATACACAGCTGCCAACATTGTTTTTCTTGTACGGGATGCGTTTTTCGAATTAGTACAAAGTATAAAACATTCAGGTTTTTCTAACAGCAAAGATGTTTCATTCATTTAGAAGGTGAAACCATCAGAATTAAATCAGGGGTGATGTATGGGTGGTTTTGGTACCATTTCTCCTCAAATTTGTCACTTGCAGCAACAGGCAAAGTTTGCTGTGCTTGTCACGACACTTTCGGAGTTAACAGAAAGCTCACAAGCATCAGGGACCACCAGAATTCCAGAATTCACCAGCTTTGGAAGGGACCAGCACCTCTGCCCTTTCTTTTGAGTTCAGGCAGTGAGATCAGCTACTGCATTTGATAATTGCTAGGCTGAGGGCAGCTGAAATATACTCTGTTTCATGGTCTGTGTTCAGGCTCTTAAAAGGACATCAGACTTTGCAATTGTTGATCCAAGATCAGCCCCTGCTGGGTTTGTGGCCTGCCAGAAACCTCCTGATCCAATAAATTCATGTTTCAGGGGCTATGGTGCCTGAGGAGCTTCCAGGCAAGGCAGAGTTTCTGTAGCTCGGAGCATCCTGGGTGTCTGCACTGGCTCACCCCAGAGAAGGCACAAGTTGCTTGCCCTGAGCTAGGGGGAAGAAAAAGGCAGTGAGAACACTGCCAGTCCTCGGCAGGGAGAGTGGGCTGGTCTTCACTGCAAGAATGGACATCCACAAACCAGAACTGCCCCCCTCCTTTCCTTGCCCAGCCATTCCAAATATTTTACTTCCAGAGGCTACCTCCATGAACAAAAATATGTGGACCAGACCCTCTGATGACATCCAGCATCCCTGGAAATGTTACTCCATCCCTGAAAGCATCCAAGGTCAGGTTGGATGGGGCCCTGAGCAACCTGAGCTAGGGAGTGGCCTTCCTGCCCACGGCAGGGGGTTGGAAGTAGATGATTTTTAAAGCCCTTTACAACCCAAAACTTTCTATCAATCTGTGATTCTGTGATCCATTTGGGATGGCAATCAAAGGGGGTTCTGTGAGAGTCAAAACCATGAAAAATAGGCTGTTCAGTGACACGTCCCCAGTTTTGGCCAGTTCAGAGAGGAATTAGCAAGGTTTGAATGTACCAGACAAAGAGGAATGTTAGATTACTCTTTGAAGTTTCCATGGACACTGAATTACTGGAAGAGAAATAATACTCGTGATTATTTATCAACAAAGATCAGCATGAACTGCTTCTCAGTCCTGAGGTGATTAAAAAAAGACAGGTCTAGGCAGAGGTAACTCTTCTGTGCTTTCTATGTTACACTTCAGCATTAAAAGTTATATAAAGTGGCAATAAATTTTTTAGCAGAAAACCTGACCGGTTGTATAATTTATTCCATCCTTTGTGTCACAAAGAAAAAAATCTATTTCAACAGTTTATATGTATTTGAGTTATGAAACGTTATATGTAAAGATGGTAGAAACATATTTGAAACAGAACTGGGGTCATCATTAAATGGTTAACTTCTTTCCTAAATGAATGAGAAAGGAAACAGGTTGCTGCAACCTTTGGCTCTCACTTCCTCATGACAGAAGTCGTAGAGGCTGTCCCAGGGAGAGCGGGGCTGTTGTGCACAGACATCTCAGGCAGCCATGGGGAACTGGGTGGAGAATGAAGGACTGTCCATCTTCGTCGTTGTAAGTATAATTTTTATTGTGATTTGCGTATCCTAAAAAGTCCTACAGAAAGCTGTGCTAAGCAGTTCTCACTGTGCCACTGAGAGATGCACCTGATTATGCTGAGACTGGGGCAGCAAGTGCAGGGAAATGCTTCAAGGGAATAATTTTTAAGGAGCTCTCTGGCATTTCAGTTGCTGTAGGTTTCTTTGTTAACCGAGAAATGATCATGTATAAACTTTGTTTGTTAGAAATATTTTAGTTAAGCAAAACAAATAACTTTAAAACTCACTTAACTATGTGCACTTCAACAGAGAAAGCATTTAAAACCCTTTCTTGCACTTTTATGAACAAAAGTGGGTGTAACTGAAAGCACAGTGTCTTGATGGTATAAAATATTTATTAATGTCAGATTCAAGAATTTAGAGCAGAGATTCATGAATCCTTCATTAAGACAACTAGTATTTGAACTGAATTTGTTTACAGCTTGCATAGAGGGGCTGTGAACGTAGGTTAAATTAATTCTGAGCAAGATTTAGAAGTATGGAAAACCCCAGTTGCATTTACAAGTGCTAAAGAGTAAGCAGGGCAGCCCTCCTTGGGGGAAACTAAGTTTATGTTCTAGTGTTTTCTTTTTATCACTTCACAGTGTGATACAAGGGCTATAGGTATACATATATACATATATTATATACACATACATATATGTATTAAAAACATATACAACACTAAAATGTAAGAGCAGTTCGGCTTTTGTGGCTACATGTTGTTAGTAGATGTAAATATTGAGAGGAAGAAAAAGAAGGCATAGAATCTGCATATTTGTGGTGACTGAAATGTGAGTGTCCTTATTCCAAGAAGTATTTCTGCTGCTATGTACTTGCGTATTACTTTGTAATTTAGGAACATAACCCCATAGCTGTGGCACTTCAGTGCTTTGGAAGGGAGTGACTGTGTTTGCTGTCACCTTCAGTGACTTGAGGAAGTTGAAACTGCCAAGAGGTGAATTCTGGTTTTTTCTTTTTCTTTTTTTTTTTTTCCCCACCAGAACTGAAATATTAAAATAATTAAGTAAGAGGCCTTTATTTTGTTCAAATAAGGAATTTGGGTTTTGAACCTCAACGCTATAACAAGCTCAGGTAATAGGGAAGGAAACTAACTGAGATACCAATAAAGAAACCAGCTAAAAGGAGAGATCACTGGAAACCTTACCCAAGTGTTCTGCTTTGGCTTCTACATCTTTACTGCACACTGAGCAGGCACAGGGTTGTCCAGTGCTTGACAGAAACAGGACAGACACAATTTCTACTGATGTGCCTCAACAAAACAGAAACATGCTGCCAGTGTGTGCCAGTGTCACTTTTAATAAATGTCCTAAGCACTTAATCCTGAGATGAGCTTGGTGTTTTAATAAGAACTTGGGGATTTCCTGAATACTGCCTAGCCCTGATGGAAATCCCTTCATTTCCCAGTATTTATTTACATTTTTAAGATCTGAACTAATCCCAAGGTTTTTTACAGTGTTATTTGAGCAAAAGAACTAGCAAAATGTATGGGTTAGGAGGGGTGAGGGACTGAAATGTCACATTTTCTGGAGTTTCTCCCATTTCTCAGACTTTCTCTCTGTTTTCATGCACCACTTAGTAAAACTACTTAGACTGAGTGTGCAGTGATACAGATTTGTTTCAATATGGGATGTGAAATCAGTCAACCAGCTCCAGGAGGGCAAATATCCAGATTCACTATGATCTTTTTGGCCAGATGGACTTGTGGCTGCCTAAGAGTTAATAACTTGTCTTTCCCTAATAAAACCTGTACCACAGGATGTGTAAGTGTGAGAAAATTCTGCAGTACAGCTGTGAAGAAGCCTGGTTTTGGGTAGTATACATGCTGCCAAAAGGCCTGTGTTGAGTATTCCCTGCTGGCTGATTTCAGAGCCTCTTCTTGAATTCCACCCTATGTGTAATTTAGCCCATCTAAATTTAGATCTCAAGCTTCTTTGTCCTTTGTCACAGCTTCCAAATCTTCCTCTCACACAGGTTAATGTGCCTGTGGAACCGCCATTTGGAAAAGTCCCTAACCTTCAATGGTATTTGGAGATTTAACTGGACTCACAGAATTAAACACTTGTAATATGACAGTCCTGATACAACCAACCCTGAACTCCTTGACCTACGAAGACGTTTCAGCTGCACATTGCTGTATTTTGGTCTATTGCCACTCCTGTACCCTGTGTTCACACATCAGAGCCCATTTACACCAGAAAGATTTCTATCACCCCTGCTGAAAACTTTATACCCTGCAGTACGGCTCTCTGTGCAAACAGGAGCACAGGGAACTAACTGACTGTTACCTGAACTGTGTAAACTGAAATGGATTCTTTCTAACAACAAACTGTAAGCTTGCTGTTTAATTCTCTTTCAGCTTGTGTGGCTGGGCTTAAATGTCTTCCTCTTTTGGTGGTACTATCTTGTGTATGATGTGCCACCAAAATTCTTCTACACCAGAGTGCTCCTTGGCGTAAGTACATTATTATTTTGGCACAGACAGAGCACACGGCAGTTTTGAATAGTTTTAGTTGACCAAAACTGGATCTAGTGGCTGGAGCAGGAGGCTCATATAGGAGTTAGAACTCACATGCAAACTGAATGTAGACAGATGTCCAGTGCTTCTGAACAGAAACCTGGTGCACAAAATAGAGAGATCCCATTCTAAAGATGTTTTCAGTTAACTATTATGCTCTTGGTAATTTAGGTAAGCATTAATTGTGGCTACTTTATTGAGCAAAAGATGAATAAAATATTGCCATTAAACTGTTGTGCAATCATTTCCCCTTGCAATTATTTTTCAGAGCATGAATAGTTTATAAAGATATTGGCTCTGAAAAGCAATCATCATATATTTATCAAGCATGTGAGTGGTAGTCAAGTAGTGAAGTGATCCTGGATCCTGGGCTATTCCATATAATCCAGCTGGTTAATGCAGCATTGTGTCCTACTACAAACTTGCTTCTAAATCTACCACGAGTCATGACCAATTGACAGGGAAAATTAGTTTGTTCACACATTTTAAAACCCTGATCACAGACATAAAAATCAGCATAAGCTTCAGATTACAGAGCACAGCATTTTGCCAAAGGTTTGCAAAGCTGTGGTTTAATTCTACAAAGCATGAAATCCCATTCTGCATACGGCTTCTGGTCCGTGGATCAAATCCTGTACTTTGCAATCATGGTGCAGTTGCCTTTGAAGTCACAGAGACTCATGCTTGGATAAATAGAGCTCAGTGTGACTCCAAAGAACTGTGGTCTGAAACCTAAAAGGGGCTCAATCCATGCAAGGAGAGCAAATATTACTTTTCCTTCCCTTCATTGCATTTGGAGTAATGAAACAGATTTCTAAAAGCTGAGGCAACACATTTCCTTAGACTCCTTTACTGACAGAGAACTTAAACCACTTCCCTTATAAGCTGTCCATTTACCATAACCCCCACCAAACAGAAACCACAGACTTTCTTTACAGCCTTGGGACACAAGACTGTACTGATGGCTTAGATTCGCACCTGTGCTTGACTGTTGATTGCCAGACGTGACTGGGAGCTTTTTTTACAACCATATTACTTCAAAACTGAAAACAGAAGGTGTCTGTCTGTCTGTCTGCAGGAATGTGTTGTGCCTGCACGTGTGTTTCTGGCTTGACCAGAGCATGGTTCCATTGAACATTCATGGTGTTAAATGTGAAGTCTAGATCTCACACTCTTTAATATCACATTTGTATTGTATCACGTGTATATCACATATCACATTATATTATATTACATTGCGATATACTACATGAATGAAATCTGTGCTTATCCACACCCTGGATAATGTCTTAATGCGTTTAATAACAGCATCTCTCTAATTACAGCGTGCTCTGGCTCTTGCAAGGGCCCCTGCAGCCTGCCTGAACTTCAATTGCATGCTGATTCTGCTGCCAGTATGTCGAAACTTGCTCTCCTTCCTCAGAGGATCAAGTGCGGTAAGATGAAGAAAGAATTTCAAAATTTATGAAAGATAATAACCTAAACAGCCTTGCAAATATACCAAGAAACTTCGTCCAACTTCCACAGATATACCATATTTTGAGGATGTCCTCTTATAAGAAGCAGATAAGCCTGGAACTACGAGCCAGACTGAAGTCTAATGCCCATGGGGTATCTAGAGCTCTGTTGAGTTTAGCTTTGAATTAGTCTCCTTTGAGTCCTCCCTTTTTTGCTGCCTCCTGGGCATGGTCCTGCCCTGGATGCAAAGCCCCTCTTTTGGCTGGCAGCAGCTGTTGGCGCTCACCCGCATCCACCCTGTTTGTCACTGATGCTACACCCGCTTAAAGAGGGAAATATTAGCCCCTGTCTGCTGCCTTTGCATGCTCAGTCCCTAAGGGAAATGTAGTCTTTCACAGACTTTCAGAATGGGAATTTTTTTCAGCTGGCTCATAAATTCCATTCTTTCTTGTCTGAATTGCATTTCCATCTCAGGATGAAATAGTTCACAGGTCTTTTGACTTTTTCTAGCTCCCAAATGCAGATGTTATACACAGCACCAAGGAACTGATATTAAGAAAAGGACAACTGATTCTCAGTGACAGCTGGAGAGGCTTCCTATGATAGTACTGACTGTATCACTCTGCCAAAATCTAAATTTCAGGCTATTACAGCAGAAATAATGCAGACAATGCAGGCCATGGTCCAGTGAAAAAGAAATATTCACCTCAAGTTCATGAGTTGCCTTTCCAAATATATAATGATTCCTTTCTTTTGGGACACTTTAACATAAACACAATCAACCAAATCAGTTCCCAGAAATTGTTTTTCATTTCTAAACCCAGTATAAATTCTTTAATGCAAATGAGATGGCCTGTGGGGGCTGAAAAAGCAGAGCAGAAGAGGAAGTGATAAAATAGATGCAGTGTTTCAAGAGTCCGTCATAAGGGAAGAAAGTGGGATATGGAGCAATAAGAAAATAACCAGAGACGAAAGAGGCTGTACTTACATCTGGTAAATACATCTTCCCAATGAGTGTGGCTGAATAAATGAGATGTGCCTGCCACATTAAACTCTTAAATTACATTTAGGAGCAAGGCCAGTGCTCTAGGCTTTCTAAGGAATAACACCTAGAAATATAAAGTTGGAACTACATGTCAGGCTTTCAGTCTTTTCCTGTACTCCTTCAGATCCTGGGATGCTACAAAAGCAGACAGGCAAACCCTTCATGTATGTAAAAGGAAAAAGGATAGTAAATGAAGCTGTAGGGTTAAAGCTGTTATTCCCCTGCCCTGAGGAATACTGCAGCTAGAATCAGCCAAAATTCAGAGCTGACTCCTCTGGCTGCAGAAGTCAATAATGAACATAAATTTAGAAAGAATTAATGTTGCTATGGATGAATGCAACTGGAAAATAATGATGAGCTCTTGATCATACAAGACTTTTTTGAGATTGCACAGGTGAAAGAGGGTTGGGCAGAGGTCTTCTGAAGTCAAAGTGGTGAAAGAGCTCAAGATCCATATGGAGACATTACTCGAAGGCTAAAACCTGGTTTTGAGGTGTTGAGAAATGTACTCCAGCTGAGACTTTATGCTACTTGTGGATTGCTTCTCTCCTAACATCTGTAGTTTAACTTTTCTAACCGAGACCTTGGGGAAACTGTCCCTCCTTATATTCAAGCTACAGAGTCAGTCCTTCTGCCTTGGGCACTGTGGTAGAGTCTCTCAGGCTACACGCAGCATAAAAGTGAGTCCCAGGCAGGGAGACACAGTTCCATTCCTGCTGCCTGCTGGCAGCACACTCTCCTGCTGAGAGCTGGGAATGAGGAAGCAATGGGCTCTGAGGGTGAGCGAGGGCAGGGAGGGGCATAGAATAGGACTTTTAGACAGCTGGTCTTTGTTTAGCTTCAGTTGCTTTTCTGCAGTAAAGCTACACCTCAGGAAGGATGTAATTTTAGATCTTCAGCAAAACACACACAGCCCAGTGAGCCACTGGCAGTGGCAGCACTGTGGTGGCCTTAGCACAGGGGGACAGCTGCTTATGCTTGTTGTGCTGTTGTCTCTAATTAGCTGTGGTCTGCAGGTAACAACTGTAAGGGTCCATAAGAGAAGTCATTTTAACATCAAATAATTTATTGGAAGGATGGTGACTTTCCCAACAAAATTGTCATTGGGGTCAAGAAGAGGAAAGAATTGTTCAAACACAGTGTTGGATGGAAATGTACTGAAAAGTCTTGCCCTCTCCATCCTGCCACCCAGAAATCATATGTTACAAAGTTATTTGAGTTTAATTGAAAGAACATCTGTGTTGTCTTTTGCATGCCCCTCATTGCTGTATTCACCACTGTTGTTAATGAGCCTCACAACTGAAGGCAGCTGGAGACCTCAGTTGTGGCTTGGCCTTCACTTCTTAGACAGATCAAGGTGGCTTTGCCAGGAAGTCAAGCACCCCCTCCCTATGCTGCATTTTATTCTACAATCTTTTTTTATTGTCTCGCAGTATATGTGATAAAAAAAGGCCAAATTTCTCCTGGTTGTTGTTATAGTCTGAAGTCATCGTGAGAGCCCCAGAGTGTTTGCCTCTTGTGAGGAAATATTTGCGGTAGTTTGCAGTGTTTTCTTCCCTTATCCAGTCAGGAAACGCAATACAAACATACAACACATGACAATCATGCCTTCTACTGTGTGGAGACAGCAAATGCCAGCTTTACAGGAACTTAAAGTCCTAGCAGAACTCCCAGTGACAGCAGCACAATTCAGATGGGGCCTGTTAGTAATCCACCATCATTAATAATGAAAGTATCATTCTGTTTTTCTTGAGAACCAATTTCTTGGGTTTGTATCTGCAGATATTTTTGTTGTTTCTTTTCGGGTAACTCCAAAACCAAGTTGTAAGCGAATGCCTGGGAAGAATACCCTCTATTTTGGGGAAGGAATGCCTTCATATCACCACCATAGATGACTAACACATTTGGGGTGGGAGCTCCCTGAGACAGTTACACCCAAACTTTGCAGCCTGTTTCTAGATCGTGAACCACAACAGGATCCTGATGCTACCAAAGCAGTCACTGCCACAGCAGACTGTGATCGCTCCTTCTGGTTATAATGTGCAATTTAAAACAGATAAAATGTATTCCTTTGTCATACTGGATGTTAAATATTTTCTCATTATCAAATACTTGTTTCAGTGGGACAAGTTAAAACATCATAGGTAATTCCTGTTTTCTGAAAGACAGGAGATAGCCATACCTATACGTCTATATTTAGGAATTCTAGATCTGTCCTAGCAATGCCAGCAATTGTTGTGCTCAGGGCCTCTGTTTTTGTCCCTGCATTTAAAAAGTGTGCATAGACAACACAAATAGTCTTCAAACACCTTTTTTCTTCAAACCCAAAGTGCTGCTCCACCCGTATCAGACGACAGCTGGACAGAAACCTCACCTTTCACAAAATGGTGGCCTGGATGATTGCCCTTCACACTGGTTGGTACTCTAATGTTTATTTGTTTATTGCTTTCTTTAGTATTTTACATGGAATCTGGGTGGGATTCAAGTTATTAAGGATATGGGCAGAGGCCTGACTTCATTAAAGGAGTCAGCATGTGCCAAGGCTTAAATCAGCTTCCAAATATGTGCCAACTGGCAGAGAGCAAAAGATAAACAAGAAAAAATACTTTTACTTTGAACCGTCGGTACAATTTATGACAGTTTAATAAATGGTGTTTAGCAATGCCCTGAGAACCAGATACCCTGGATTTAATTATTGTTTAGACTTATTTCTTATCTGGCACGTCTGAAACAAATAATAGAAATTATTTTTAAAAAAGAGTATAAAAAACTTGGACCTGTTTTGAAGGTGAATAAGTATCTGCTTATAGAAGATGGTTCAAATTTTGAAAAGCACTGTACAAACTTTACCCTGCAAAAACGTGTAGTGGAATTAGTGTGAACACCTCAGTTTAGGTTTTTGGATGCATTCAGCCCAGCAAGAATATTACTAATGACTATTAGTGAAACTGCAAAACGAATCAGCATTAACAAATGTGATCCCAAAGAAATCCAGATTCACTTCTCAGCTCTTCTACAGCAGTCCTGGATGAGAATGATCATGACAAATAATTTAAGCCATTCCATGCTTCAGTTTCCCATTCCTTAGGGTACTATTACTTGAACTGTTGAAAGCCTTTGTTGAACAAAAATATGCTGGAAATTCCCCTTTAATTCCTTCCCTCCCCCATCCAAAAACTGTAAAATTCAGGTGGCAAAACTTTAACAGTAAAACACATCAGTGATTTGAAGTTGTGATTAAGAGGGCAAGAGCTGCAAAGCTCTTAAGCTGCAGCTGACAAATGTGACAAAGCTTCAAATGTTGCCCAAAACCACCGAGTACTTGTGGTCAGCGCTGATTATTCCCTTCCTGTCACTCCTAGCAATTCACACCATCGCACACTTATTCAACGTCGAGTGGAGTGTGCAAGCCCGTGTTGAAGAGAAAGGCACTCTGGCAGCTGTGCTTTCTGGCCTTGGAGACAAACCAAATGAAAGCTATGTCAACTTTTTTAGACAAACTATTGAGGTAAGTGACACCAGACTCTGAAGAGTCATCATTACATTTTGTTTAGGTGGTCATATAAGACCGTTTGAGCAGAGTGCCTGTTTCTGGGGTCTAGAGTCTGGGTTTGGGCTGTCTTGCAGAAAAACCTTGTAGAATCCATTCTTCTACATTTGCCAGTCATATTGTTGCTGAACTTTGGTAGTACTTTAAACTTTTTCACCTGAGGATTTCAAAGTAGTTTTAAAACATGGTGTAAAAACATACCCTGTAAAGCTGTGTTCTGACTTAGATAGACGTGACACTCAGAAAGGTGCACAGAAATCAAGGCAAAAGTTTTGAATTTGGGCGGCTTAAGCTCTGGTCAGTGGGGAAAAAGAAAAGAAGGGACTTTTCTACTCCTCAGAAGAGCACTGAGCATCCAAACTCTGCATGAGTTATGAGTCCCACTGCTGTGCAACACCAGAGAAAAGGAGAGTTTTTATTTAGCTCCCAAAATATGGATGTAGGACTCCAGCTCTTAACACCAGAGCTGTGCAAATGTATTCACCTTCCCCAAACCTGTTCTGCTGAGCCGTGGCAGAGTAAGAAACCATGTTTGGTGTGTTAATTCATGAAAAACCCTTTCTCTCTACTTCCAATTAACTTAGTAGAGGTAAACCTGCAGTGCAACAAAAATGACGTGGGATTTTGGCATCAGATGACTTAAAGACTTATAACGAGGTAAAGGGTTTGGTAAGTTGTGGTTCAATTGGCTCTGCTTTGATGCAACCCTTTCCTTAGACCAAGGTGTGCAATTATTTCACAGAACCCCATTGGGGGCCTATATGTGGCTTTCACGTACTTGGCTGGCATCACTGGGGTTGTCATCACTCTGGCTCTCATCCTCATCATCACCTCATCCACCAAAACCATCCGGAGGTCGTATTTCGAAGTATTTTGGTACACCCACCATCTCTTTGTCATCTTCTTTATTGGCCTTGTCATCCACGGTGCTGGGTGAGTATTTGCACGTATCACAAAATACCTGATAACTACTGAATCTTTATTTGAAGCCCCCTGCACATGAGTGTAGAGACTTCTGTCACTGAGCAGCAGCTGTTTTTGATGAGAGGGATGGGCCAATACAGGCTCTGAGAGTCAAGAAGCTCTCACTGATATGTGCAACAAGCTGTCCACACGCAGCATGTTTCATGTGACTTTGGCATACTTAAGCTGTCTGGCACTCAACTTCTTCTGATACCTTAATTGTAAAGCTCTTTTCCAAGGTTTCTGCTTCTAATTGTTTATTTACCTCTTTCTCCTAAAAGGAATTGCATCACACACATGCATGTAAGGGGATCTCAGCATAAAAATTACATGGAGTCTAGAAAACTATTGTAATAAGGATTTGTGTTTCAGGCTTGGATGAAATTCTAATATCAACAGCATTTAAGAATAGATTTTTAGCTATTTCCAATTAGATATAGGCATTCGTAAGGTTTTCTAACTTTCAAATGCCAAGCGTTTTTCTGCTGTTGCCTCATTCCATATCTTCTCCTGAAAGAGCTGAAAAGCCTAATGAAACAGTTTTAGCACTACACAAACAGTTTTAGCACTTAGAAAAATGAACTTTAGATCCACTTTATAAGACCAAAAAACTGATGAATAAAGAAAAAAGGCTCAAGTATCCAAGCTACATTTCAATAGTTCATGATTACACTACATTGTCCATTTTTAAGGAAATCCTACATGCAATAGAAAGTGTGCTTCAAAAATGCCCAGCAAAAATGACTATTCAAAACCACTTCCTTTCAGTCCATTAGTGCCATAAAAAAGACAGAAATGAGAGTAAAACAGGAAGAACAAAAATAGAAGGCAGATGGGAATCACTCCCAGCATATTTGTCCATTCCACCTTTCATAACAAGGAGAGGGTTTGAGCAAAACCTATGGAAGGAAAAGAACAAGTGTTTCATGTTTCCTGCAGCAATTACTGTATCATTACTGGCACACTGTCCAAACTTGCCGGTAGTTACTACACAATGCTATCAGAAAGCAAGCATTTCTCTTTCTAGAGGTCAGTGAAGAGCATGTATTTGATAAAAGTTGACTTTATTTACTTTGATGTTCAATATACTCCCACCATTTTAATTGTACTGGAATGAAAAGGCAAGAGTTTGGGCAGCAGTGGTTGTCAGCGAAGTTCAGCTATCCTTTGGAAGCAGATAAACATAGGAATATTCTCATCTGTAGAGAGAAGGATGCTTTTTAGCTGTGAACTCAGTGACCTCACTTATTTGGCCTTAAAGGCAATAATGACATTTTGAGTTCAGAGAAAATACGCTGAGAAATAGGAGACAGGCTTGTTACACTCACGGAAGGCATCTCAAGTGTGCAAAGATGGATGTCATGAGACGAGTATGACCTGACAGTCTCAAAGTAACATGTTAGGAAGAGGCATAAGTGCCAGCTTTATCTCAGGGGAAAGAAGGCTCTCACACATACATATCTATACAAACACCCATCTGTGTATATACAGAAAGCTGAGCCAAAGGTTATTGATAGCATCAAAGGGGCAGATTCAAGAAAGATGGAGAGGGACTATTTACAAGAGCACAGAGTGATGGGACAAGGGGGAATGGCTTCAGACTGAGAGTAGGTTTAGATCAGATATTAGGAAAAAGTTCTTTACAATGAGGGTGGTGAGGCACTGGAACAAGTTGTCCAGAGAAGTTTTGGTTGCCCCATCCCTGGCAGTGTTCAAGGCCAGGTTCATGGGGCTCTGAGCATCCTGGTCTAGTGGAAGGTGTCCCTGCCCATGGCAGGGGGGGTGGAAGTGGATGATCTTTAAGGTCTTTTCCAACCAAAGCCATTCTTTGATTTGATTCTTTGACTCTACAATAATTCTTGTCTGTTACAAGCTATTACAGCACTTCCACAGCACTGATGTTTTTTGTGCATGAGCTGTGTGTCACAGACAAATGTTCCAAATTTCCCATCACAGTAAATGTAAAGAGGAGAGAGTACAGAGGTGCAGTTCACTCTGTTTTTAAGTTAAAGAAAAACTCTCAGCCAAAAAAGAAGTTATTATAAGACTATACTGCTGAGAGCTTAATTGCAGTACTAGAAAGACCGTCTACACTGACTAATAAGGGGTAATGAGTTTTTCTTTCTCTTGTACAGGGTACTGACATTGTCAAACCTTGAACAGAGCATAGGGCAAGGCAAAAGCTGCCAGGCCCCCTTTCCCTTAAGCAATGGGGTGGGCAGTGGAGGAAATGGGCTCCTTCTGTTCCCGTAACTCATCCTGGGCTCAGCTGAACCTGTTGTCATTGGTGGGGAAGTGAACTGTAACTGCTGATTTTCCTGCAAATTGCAACTCGTGATGCTCCTGGGACAGTGTCACTGCTTCCCTTTATTTTTCAGACAGGATATTAATCAAACAGTTAATGAAGAAGAGGTTCATTAGTAATATTTATGAACAATATCTTATCTCTCAACACTGCACAGAGATTTTCTAATAATCCTCTGAAAAATCTGTCACATGGAGCTAGGCATGCATATGGCTTAGATACCATGGGGTTTTTTTGAAATATCAGAAATGTAGTCTAGTCCACAGAAACTGAGCTAGAAAAGCAGAAAGAGAAGCTGTGGGGAGAAGATACCAAAGAATCATATTGGCATGAAACTGAACAGCCTGATCAGAGGCAGACTTTTTCTAAGGAAAATTCAGCAGATCTTAACCTGAATTTTTCTACTAAGTTCCTGAGGTTGGCAGAACTCCAGAGAGAGGCAGGAAATAGTGAACAAGACCAGAATAGACTTCTGCCCCTTGAAATTGAAACTACCTTTCAGCACCAGTTCTGCCACTGGAAATACAGCTCTACTAGATCGGTCAGGATTCTTTATAATAAGCAGGGGGGGTGGAAGTGGATGATAAAAAACCAACAAAAAAAAAAAAAAAAAAAACCAACCAAACAAACAAACAAAAAAAAAACAACAAAAAACCCCAACCAAGCAAGAATATAGGAGCCAGATAATCAGCTAATGCAAGCTGGTATAGCTGTAATAGCTGCTTTGTGTCAAAAGCATCTGTGTTCATTCACACCACCT
Source organism: Eulacestoma nigropectus (assembly GCA_013397775.1). NCBI lineage: Eukaryota > Metazoa > Chordata > Aves > Passeriformes > Eulacestoma > Eulacestoma nigropectus. The sequence goes on along the minus strand of VZTE01000371.1, from coordinate 232,370 downwards.
GAACAGCTGCTCCACAGCGTTAGAGAGAGAGGAAGGGCCAAAGGCAGAATCTGTGCTGGAAAGGGATCTCCAAATTTCTAAAATAAACAGCAGAAAAAAATCTTTTCAATGGTCAGTAGAAAATTGATTACTTGTCCATTCCAGGTTTTGGGTTTTGATATTTTCTTTTTTGTTGTTGTTGTTTTTGTTTTTGTTTTTGTTTTTGGTGGGGTTTTTTGGGTTTTTTTTCTTTTTTTTTTTTTTAATTGAAGAAAAAGCAAGATAACTCAGAAAAGAATGAAGCTTTCTAATTGTGACCACATCCTGGAAGTGGTAATGGATGTAACTCTCAGTTCCTCACCTAATCTTCAAATCAGGATTTTATCCCACAAACTTCCCTCCCCATTTTCATTTCTTTCATGGTAACTTTGTGGATGGATTAGAGTAGTAAAGCTGCATAAAAGCTGTAGCAGTGCAGAAGTCGACAACTCCATATAAATAGAGTAGTACATAAATAGAATAACAATAAGGAACAAATACTTTCATTTTAATTTCATTGCCTAATGATCTTTACTTTTTTTCCAGTCGTATTGTACGGGGACAGACAGCTGAAAGTCTGGCTGAACATAACCCTGAGATTTGCTACAAGAACTTCAGTCAATGGGGCAAAAATGAGGCTTGCCCAATCCCCCAGTTTTCGGGGAATCCTCCTATGGTAAGAACAGCTGCCTTGAGTGTAAATACAATTGAAAATGTTTACTGTTTACTCTTTTTTCTTAAATCACATAGAAAAACAGCTGTGTAACACTCAGCACTCTTCAATGGCAGCGTTCTTTGCATGAAGAAATAGATTTTGACACAATGGTTTATAAGCAGAAATGCACTCCAGGCAGACAACATACATTCAGTGTGCTGAAAAATAAACACAATTGGCAGACAAAGCAAAAGAGCAATTGGTATCTGAGAACTGTTTATCCAAAAAGTAAACTGCAAAAAGTAATGGCTTCTGGGGATATCTAGAAAGTGCTGTAATTCTCATAATAAGTAGTTTAACATTATTAATGGACTAATGATCATTAACAGAAAATAACCCACTGGAAACGTGAAATTGAAACTTCAGCTTTTATTGACTAACAAGGCTGGTTTTTCTTTCACATTTCAGACTGATCTGTTAACAAAAACCACATCTTTTCCTGCAGTAATACAGACCTGAGTCAATAATACATTAAGAGTTTTACTCCACATTTCACTTAGTTACATTCTTTTTTTAGACAGAGACAAAATTGCTTACAGGACAATACCTTGCTATAACTGTAATAGAAACTAAAAATCCAGCTGCAGCTCTCAATAGAGAAAGAAATTTCCTCTCTAACCCGAATTTTGAAGATGTCATATATCTTAAGGGTTCCCTAATCTGGTTAATAAAAAACATGGATTACTTGAACTTCACCTCTGCTTATAGATTTTCCAGGATTTGATTTGATCTAAGTTGCCATCTCATCTAGGGGAAGGTGTCCCTGTCCACAGCAGGAGGGTTGGAACTAGATGATCTCTGAGATCCCTTCCAAATCAAACTTTTCTATGACCCTATGAGCTTCATCATCTGAGTTATTTTCTTCTGCTTACAGACATGGAAGTGGGTGGTAGGTCCCATGTTTCTGTACCTGTGTGAGCGGCTGGTGAGGTTTTGGAGGTCACAGCAGAAGGTTGTTATCACAAAGGTAAGTGCTGATGCTACACTTAATACCAGGCAGAGCATCTCCTTCTTTTCCAAATGGTGCAGTAAAGCCAGAGGCTCCTACACGCCAAAGTTAGCAGTGAAAGGAATGTTCTGCCTGCTGTCATGATGCTAACATCTAACATCCAAATGTAGCCTCTAAAAGTGAGCAAGAGGAAGAAGTTAGCTAAGGCACGGGACTGCATCTTAGGAAAGAAATGAATTTTCTTTGTATTGGGTGAAAAATTCCACAGTGCAGAAATTCCACAGACTTGAGACTAATTTAAGACACAGAACAAATGACCCCCTGAAAATGAGTTAGAGCATGTTTATTTTATGCACCCAAATCTAATGCTAAGCTTCCATTCCCCATGGTGTGTTGCAGAGGTATTAACACTGATTCTGAAATTCTGACAGCCAAATTAGCACAGCACTAAGTTCAGACATATGAAAACTATCCTGGACTTTCCCAGTATAATTTCCTCACGTGGCACTGTGCTGCATCCTGAGGACACACCCTGTTCAAATCATAGCAGAGTTTGGGGGATGGTATTAGATGTCTCTACCATGCTCTGTAATGATGCTGACACTAAATATTAGTGTGCTTTTGGTAATTTTACCAAAATATCCTGTGATATTCTACACTATATTTTTATGCTGTCTCTTTAGTGTCCTTTTGGCAGAAAATTTTCTTCACAATCCTAAACACCACTATTAATACCTAAATTAACAGACAGAGAGACTTGATTCTCCCTCTTGCAAATCTCTTTTGAAAAATGAAAATAATGTTGGCAGAAAACTTTAGGATTAAAAATTATAGTGACAGAATTACTGGTCTCGCTTCTAGAATATTGTTTCTATTTATTCTTGGCTAAAGAATAGCCAAGGTCCTACCCAACTATAACAAGAAAACATCAGTTTTCAGCGGTACTACCTATCCAATATCTGTGGGATAGCCCTGTGTTTTTGCCCCTATATTTACAGTCAGGTCCATTAACACTGTGCTCTGTGCCATGTGTAAGGTCCTCCTGGAATTAACAATGTGCACACATAGATCTGGTGATGTGTTACAAGATGTGCCAGCCTGGCCTGTCCCCTTTGGAGTGACTGCAAGCATGATGTGAAAAAATACTTCAACCAAAACATCAGCATCCTCCTCAGGCTTTCATCTGCCTGTCAGGTGCTGCTCCTCACTCTCAGTTCTACTGGGAAGAAAGTTTCACCAGCTTTCCTTGCTCTCATAGCAGAGGATGATGTTAGTGATGGTGGCTGTAGATACATCAGTTAGATACATCAGTGATTAGTGAAAACAGACATTTTCTTTTCCTCTTTTTCCCCTCGCCTTTCTCACTGTAGGTGGTCATTCATCCCTTCAAGACAATTGAACTCCAGATGATGAAAAAGGGCTTCAAGATGGAGGTTGGACAATATGTTTTTGTCAAATGTCCAGCAGTGTCTAAACTGGAATGGCATCCATTTACATTGACGTCTGCTCCAGAAGAGGATTACTTCAGCATTCACATCCGTATCGTAGGAGACTGGACAGAGGGCTTGTTCAATGCCTGTGGGTGTGATAAACAAGAATTCCAGGAGGCATGGAAGTTGCCCAAGTATGTACAAAGAGTCTCCGTGGTAAAGTCAACAAACACCTACGACAGCTTAAATTTTGCTCAACCAATTTGATGGCACTAGTGATACAAACCTTAAATGGTGACCCAGATGTGGGTCTTAGATGCCTCTTTACAGTTTTATCTATCAGCTCCACCTCTCCTTTTGCTGACTTCTATTCAGTCCAAATATGCATTGTAGCAGACAAATACCTTTTTTACTGGTATTTTACATGGTGTTAATAAATATTCACTGTTGATTTAATAAGCATACTTTCAATTCCAGGATAGCTGTGGATGGCCCCTTTGGAACAGCGAGTGAGGACGTGTTCAGTTACGAAACTGTGATGCTGGTTGGAGCTGGAATAGGGGTCACCCCCTTTGCATCTGTGCTCAAGTCTGTCTGGTACAAATACTGCCATGATGCCACCAACCTAAAGCTCAAGAAGGTATTGTGTCCTCTTTCCCAGAGCCCCTGTAACTGTTCAAGGGCCAAGCGCCCAAATCAAAGCAGGCACTGCAAAGGTGATCTGGCTCCAGGCATGCATGAGTCCTAAAAGAAGGAAGAGTCCAGTTGCCTCTCAAGGTTAGCAGGAGGAAAGCGGGAGGATCTAAAGCAAAAATGTAATGAAAGGAGAAATAGCCTGCAAGGCAAATCACACATGCTAATCCTGACAGTGGCCCTGGGGATTTCCAGTTGCAGTGGAAATGGTGTTCATCTGCTTGAGAAACACAAAGTTCAAGGCACTAATACAACCTGGGCAAATATTGCATTCCTTCCCCCAGCACAGAGAGAAAGGCTTTTCATCAGTGGAAGAGCAATGGAAGCATCCTCCTCTCCCCTCCTGCCCCTGGAAACTCCCTGTCCAGAGATGTGGGGTCACACTTTGAGATTATGGTCATATTCACAGAACAGAACTGGTTTTGTTACCTACTTTATCTTGCCTGCCAGCAGACAGAAAGAGAGTTCACCTCTAAATCATTTATTTATGTCCTAACAAACTGTTTTACAAGGAGATAAGTGGGGAAATGTTGTGAACCAAAAATGTGGAAGAGAAATAGAAAGATATTTCCTTGTTCTTGCAGTCAGTCATTCAGCTTTATAACCCTCCCAGCATCAAAATTCCTGAATAGCTTCAATACCATCCTACCCATCTACTGAAGTGTTCGGGACATTTTCTACAAGAACTCTAAAATCCTCACTCTGTCAGCATACATAAACCCAGAAAACATAAGTGCCTGTGTCCCCTGACATCTTATACTTGTCTCTTCCAGATTTATTTTTACTGGCTTTGCAGGGACACTCATGCCTTTGAATGGTTTGCTGACCTCTTGCAATCTCTGGAGGCTCAAATTCAGGAGAGGAATAACGCAGACTTTCTGAGCTATAACATCTACCTGACAGGCTGGGATGAAACTCAGGTAACCACGCAGTGGAGGATATCATTGCCGTAAAACTGGGGTTAATGCTACCAAGTCTCTTTTCGTAACTATTCAAATGGTCTTTTATCCTGGGCATCCATCTGGCTCTCAGAGGTTTTGGATGCAGACAGATGTTATCCATCAGAAGTTACATGGGATCAGCTGTTCATGTGCACTGACTTCCTTTCTGGTTTACTCTGTGCTCTGTGGGAAGCAGGCTTTGGTCGTAGGAGGAACCTCAGCTGACCATGCACGTGTCTCTAAAACAGCTGATGCTGCCTAAAGCATGTCATTAAGAGCTTTAGGGACCAGGGAGGCCAATGCACAAGGTTTGAACAATAGCAGTGTGTTTGTTTCAGGACTCATGAGTTCTCTATCTGGTCCTGTGCTAGCAGGTTGCTGTGGGGATGCAAAGGAGCAGACACTTGAGAATGTGTGATTGAGTCAGGAAAGGCTCTCACTCTGTTACTTTCAGTGATGTTTATATTACTTTCATCTCACCATTGCAAAATTCGCCATGTGCCCAAAGTGCTGTAGCTCAGCTAAGGGGAGGGAGGGGGAGCATCAAGGAAGTTCCCACATGTGCAATGTCAAAAAAACAGAAAAGAAAGAAGAAAAGTCCCACAGTTTTTCCTTGGGGATAAAGTTATCTGTAACTTTTTTTGTCTCATATAAAAGGGCTGCAGAACTCTGCAAGGCCTGAATTTATGCCTTTAAGTACATCTTCTCTTTCTGGCTTTACTTAACATAGCTGGTCTAGCTGGCAGTTACACAAGCAAGACCTCATATGGATCAAAACTTCAACAGAACAAACTGGCAAAATTTCATTATGGTCAAGGGAGTAGTGTTATTGTATCTGAAGGGAAAGGTTTTTTTAATTTGCAGCCCTATTTTAGAATTCTTAGACTAAACAATTCATTGCAAAAAAACTCCCACAATTAATTGCTGTGTTCAGTGTTTCCTAGCTTTAACTCTTGAGGTCACTCAGTCTGGGGAGAAGGAAGGGGTGGACACTGATAGTCAGGATTTTATCAATCTTAGCTTTCCTTGCAAAACACCATAAATTCCATAATCTCATTAGGGAAATAATTCAATGAGTATTGACATTATTATTTTTGAACCAGAACACAATGCTGCCGTGTTACGTGCCGTAACTGTCCTTTGTGTTTCTTTTCCCACAGGCCACTCACTTTGTAGTGCATCATGAAGAAGAGAAAGATGTGATTACAGGACTGAAACAGAAAACCTTGTATGGAAGACCTAACTGGGAAAATGAGTTCAAAATGATTGCGGGGAATCATCCTGGGTAAACCTGTGCAAATTTATAGTGTCTGTGGACTTCCTGTGTTTAATGGCCATACACACCAGACAGCACAATCTTGTTCCTTTGGCTGATAAAATTTGAGGACCTTTTTTTTTTTTTACATATCTCCAGGTATCTTCTCTTCTTTTTTCAGCCATGGACAGGATCTATGATCTTGACCAAATTGTTTTGACCTACAATTTTTTAAAAAATTATTTCTTTTTCACAAGATACTTCTTGGAGTGTCTAATTACTAGCAGAAGATTTAGAAAAAAACTAACCCTATCCTTCCAGCTGAAGTAGGTAAGAATATCAGGTGGTGTCTAAATACCTCCAAAACCACTTTCTACCTCTAAAAACCAAACCTGAATATGGATGACCTTTAGCTAACCACCAAAATTAGTAGGAAAAAACCAGAACATCTCCTCTCAAGAATTTGTGCCGTAAGCTCTTTGAAGCCCTATTTCATTGATTCAGTGAGGTCAATAAATCTGTCTTCACTGACTTAGGCTGAGCTGAGATTTAGCCCAGCATTTGTTTTAGAAGCAGCAATAATTTTTAAGGGGTTTTAAGGTTTAGGGGATAGACATCCAGTTCTACTTTGTCTCTATTGAGCCAGGAACGGAGAGATGTAGCAACGCAGAAATTCAGCAAAAGAATGAATTATTTATTAATTTTACAATCATTTTTACATAGTCTAGTTCCATAAAGCAATTGGACAGTGTTCACACTCCTCCTAGGGTGATAGTTTAAGGTTCTATCATATCCACAGTAAAACATTTCCTCAGTGTACCATAAACAGAACTTAGCAAAACACCAGATGTGAATATTGTTTACGTAAACTACCTTACTGTTTTCATATCTTGTGTGAGAAAGGAAAGGTTCTCAAAGAATTAATGCAAGAAGCTGGAAAATTCATCTGCTAGCAGCATTTCGGTATCCACACTACTTCAGTTCCTGTAATTGGGAAAACACCTTGCATCTATAGAATGTAAAAATTATTTACATGGAGAATATCCAGCTGCTCCATACCTAACTTCTGACCATATTTTCATTTTCTTAACAGCTCCAGAATAGGTGTTTTTCTCTGTGGCCCTGAGGGCCTGGCTGACACACTCAACAAGCAGAGCATCAGCAACTCAGAAGCTGACCCACGAGGAGTACACTTCATTTTTAACAAAGAAAATTTCTAACTCCCAAGCACATGGAGGTCATTAAATACAAGGTCTAAAGACTGACTCTGTTTTTCTGTTTGGAGTCTGGGATAGACAGCCCAGCTTCTAAATTTCAGCTACACTAATGCAAGTCCCTTTGCTTCTTGGGAATTACTTTGGCTCTGTGGTCGAGTAAAAGAGTCAAGTTTTGCCTTAGGGAAGTTTTCACTGCCCTCTATGTGCTGGCTATTTAGTAGAAATCTGTTTTCTTTGTCTGTGTGAGGGGATTTCCCCTCAATTAACTGCCTTTATCCTCCTATTATTCGCCATGACTGCTGAAGAGTGGAGTCTGCCATACACTTGGGAGCCAATTCACAATAGCTTAGTGCTATTAAACAATAAAGCATTCTAGCATAATGCTTGCTGTTAGGAGACAGCTTGTCCTGGCTGCAGCCGGTCCCTGAAACAAGAGGACAGGGAAAGTTAGTTCCTCACAAGGGGAAAACTCCTTGCCGCACCAGCACCTTCCAGGCTTCCAACATGAGCCTTAAACGTCCTCTCCAAGTGAGAGGAGACATCCTCTCCAAAAGAGAGCTGCAACATGCAGCTGAAAAGAAGCTGCTTCTCCTCAGGAAGGTGGAGAACTGAAAAGGAACTGCCCGGGCTTCTGAGAAGCACCGCAGCTGCAGAGCGATGACAAGGACAGATTCAATCCGAGTCCCGCACCTGGCGTGTGAGTCATTGCTCGGCTGCTTTGAACACCCTCGGTTTCACATCTTCAGGCTCACGGTGCAGGGATCTATACAAGAAGAGGCTTGTGTTTTCAAGACTGCCATTTCTGGCTTTCAAGGCTGAAAAAAGCTATTGCTGAATGATTTAATGGGTATTTTCTGAAGCACTTTTAAATGCAAACGGTGCCTTTGGCCCTATTGCTCAGCTGTTCCTCTTTGATGGTGAAACAGGCTTTGGGAAAGCAATGGTCACTTTATTCACAGTTATGGAATAGTCGTGAATAAAGTTTCCAATGTTCACAAGACTCCCATACACAGCACAGTGCTTCTGTGTGTACACTACAGGTAGCAGGTTCTCAAAAACAGACAAAAAAAAGGGAACCAAAGCTTTTAATACTGGCAAGAGAAAAAAAAAATTAAAGCCAGCAGCATACGAAAAAAAATTGAAAAAGCAAGGGCAAAAAGCCTTGAAAAAGCCACAGTTTAGTATACCATGTCTTCTGTTCATCCCAGCTGCCTGCTTAGTGACTTTTAAACTCCACAGCCAAGCCCTGCAGTAGCTTCTGCACAGCACAAGACATTCCTGGCAGGTTCTTGCAGCCACAGAAGAAAGGTTGGTCTCCTTCTGCAATTTCAGACAAGCTTGTGCAGCCATCTGGTTGCATGTAGCATATTTTACACTTCAGCTTGCCAGACAGGATGTGTTCTCCCTTTACAGCATTTTAAAATGTTATCCAGGCTCTGAATGTTGCTTCAGAAAGACAGCCTACCACTTCCTATTTATTAATATCAGTTATGGACAAATGTTGGCAAAGATCAACTCTTGGTGGGGAATTTTACAGTTCTTTCCCTTAGAAGGGCCGTATTCAAATCCACATAATTCTGTCTGAAACACACCTGTTAAATCAGAATAGAACATACATATAGCCAAAGAAACTTCTGTGGAGTGAAAAATATTGCTACTGAAATATAAAAAGGGTCTCATCCTATGCAAAGAGCACTGAAATATTTGCCCTTGATTTTGTGATCAGGCTTTTATAATCTTAGAAACTGGGCAAAGAAGAATTGCAAGGGGTCACGTGGAGGCAGCATTTTTATCATAAGAAGAGTCTTGGAGGGGTGTATTTTAATTCACCAATAATTTTCTAAATCTTGCCATGTTTATTCTTAAAACAACAGGGATCTTTCATTAGTCAGTTGCAGTGACATTCTCTGACCAGCTGCAAACTTGTACCAGGGCTTGTTTGTCACCTTGAACTTAGAGAAAGCAATTCTGTGCTAATTAATAAATCGTTATCTTCCTAAAACATATGAAAGAATGAGTGAGAGTTTCTGAGTTTTTTTCAAAAGTTTGTTATACTAAATCCTGCTAAAATAGCAAGCCATGCATAATCTGTCATGGTCTGAATATGAATATTTTCTTAAATCCAGGATACAAGAGTGCAACAGATAGCACTGAAATACATATATAAGAAACAAACTTGTTTGAGTCCTAAGGGCAGTGGGCTACAGATGAGCTTCAAGGACAGTCCTTTTTTGTGGCCAAATGCCACTGCTTGCAATCTGACCATTGCTATCAGCTGAGCTTCTGGCTGAAAAATTCCTCCTTCTGTGTATTTGGGGATTTTTCCCTCAGGGATGGGGAAAATGGTCACTTTCACAATAAAATTTTTCTTTTGCTGTGAAGTTGCTGATTCCACAGGGCTGCCCTGGAAAGAAGGGGTGGCCTCTTACCTTTGTTTGAGACACTGCACATGGTGCTCAGCAGTTTTGTCAAGGCTATCGGGCACCAGGACCCTGCTGCAGTAGCGTCAGCAAGGCTTTCTGCAAGTCAGGGGTGTCACAGACTTGCTCTGTGAGCCACAAAGTGAAGTAGCACAAGAGGGGTGGCACTGAATGGTTGAAGGCAGGACTTGAGGGAGCTCCATATTTCATTGATGAGGGTCAATTGCCACCACCAAACTCTTCCTTCCCTCTTTACTAAGCTCCTAACCTGTTGGGAGCCAAAGTAAATGGGATACTGTTCTTGCTCTGGCAGCAAGCTGTCACACACCGTTGAACTTAGGCTGCACCTGAGTTTACAAAGTGGATTGAAGTCTGATCTCTGCTTCAGTTCCAAAAAATTAACTACTCAAATGACAAATTTTTCTTTTTTCTGCTGAGGGCAAGAAAAGCCAGTTGCTGGATTATTAAAATAACTGTTTCAACTAATGGAAACAATTAGGAGTTCAATTCAAAGTGACTGGATAGAAAAGTTGGTATCACTTACGGCCTCAGCCTAGGATGTTTTCCTTCCCTTCTTGTATAATATTTTCTCTGTCTCCCTTATGTAGTCATCTGAAATAAGCAGTTAATTAATTCATCAATATCCTCACTCTCCAATCCACTGTAGTTAGTCTTACATTTAAAGACCGTGACCCTCCGGAGTGCTGGGCAGCTCTGGCTCCCATTGGCCTTATCTTGACTTTGGAAACTGGAAGGGGGCTTTGGAGAAGACATGGAACTGGGCCACACTCAGATAATGTATTCAAGCAAGAACTTGATATGACTGGGTCTCATCTAGCCCCGCTTCCTTCTCTGCTCCCTACTTGCAAAGTGTTAATATGGGCAAATGAAATCCAAGTTTTCCTAAGTTTTAGCCCACATTAAAAGTGCTACTGTGCTTGGTGGGAAACCACCCCAGTTGAAAAAAATCAACCTTCCTCTTCAAAGTCTTGTAAGACTTTCCCTGCTGGGTGGGGATTTTCTGCCTTTCTCAAATGGGGGGTTAAACCAAATTAGAAAAAGAAAAAAAAAAAACAACAAAAAGCTACCTGTGAAACACAAGGTGGTTTTGAACAAAAAGAAATAATATTATGGTCTCATTATGGCACTTTTTCTGAGGATCCTGCTCTTTTTTGAAGTACTCTTAGCAAGTTAAAGTTGACTGCTTATATTTTTTCATCTTTCCATGAGTCCTTTGTAGAATTCAGAGCCAAGTGTCCAAACACATAGTTATATATGCTCAAAGGAGTTTAGGAGCATACACTAAGATGCTACAGTTGTAAGTGTTGGCAAGATCAAGATCTTCATGCCTGACTGTGTAAAACAGCATCGGTTGCACAGACTTAAGCCAGAGTATTTACTTGTCATGAACCAGACGTTCACTTTTGCATTTGATACAGACCTTAACAACCTCCTGGTTTCATTTACATTCACCACACACAGACCAGCCCAGACTAACAGCAAAATTAGTCACAGTGGAGTGGAAAATTGTTGAAAGACTTGCTGAAAGATTACAAATGCTTTCCAGTCCCATTCGGCACCTCTGCTGGCCCCCTCCCCTCCCTCCCCTGGTGCTCTTCTGCCTGGCAAACTGGCGCCTTTCTGCCTAGACAGCTACCTCTGATTCCCCTCTGTTCATTTCTTCTACCAATTGCTGCTGCCCCAGCTTCATTTGCCCATTACTTCCTTCTCCCAATCTCTGCAAATTTCCTCTAAATCTCCAGCTGTCATGATGTTTTTGCCAATGTTTTAAGTGCTTGTACCCAATGCAAGTTCAGGGAGAGGCACGAGGGCTTCGCCCCGAGCTCCAACTACTGCAGTGCACATCTCACAAAACATGGTTCTGCTGCAACCTCCCCTGTCACTACAAACAGACCAGGGCAGTAGCCATCTCTGGATTGCCAAACCAGACGGTTTTGGACCTCTCCAATAATATTTTCTCCTTCTGCTTAATGATTTTAGTGTTAAATTCTAAAATGAAAGAAATCTATGAGCTGCTTTATTCTAGATTTTCAGCATGTGTGAGTCAATTTTTGTACATTTATGCTGTAAAACAAACCCTGCATTTGACCTATATTTCATTTTCATTGTTCAGAAATGAGGGACATGGCCAAAAAAACCACCTCACTGGCGCCCAAAATACTGAGCCACCTTGCAAATCATTATCATAGAGGGAGGGATGTAGGAAGGAAAGGCCAGTGAAGGGGGAATCAGACCATCTCTACCCCTTGGAAGGGATGTTTTCTTATTCTAGAACCAATCTACGAAACAAAGTGTCCTGCAAGAAACTTGTTGGTCAGCTGGGTTTAAGACCAGAAAATATTCAAATACCATTCACCCTGTTTCATGACTTTTGGAACAAACAAATTGCAGAGACGTGTTTGGCCAAGTCATCTTTGAAGTAAAGTGTAGATGCTTCCTATGTTGGTTTTGTCTTTTCACACTCCTGTGAGTTAGACTGGGCTGTGCAAAGGTCAGGGATCTGCACTGTGGCTCTGTAAGATTCTCTTTGCATGATGGAGAGCACTGAGAAAATTCAGGTGGAATTTTCCTGGGTGCAGAAGTGGCATAGGGAAGAACTGGAATAAGGCAGCTGCCGTAATCTCCTTGCAGTTACCAGGCCAAAATGTAGCTGTCAGTACCAGTGTAAACAGCAGGGCATTTTGGCACAGAAATTGTCCAACTTCGTATCACAGACTCTTCGCCTCTGTAGACCAAAGAGTTTTCTACCCTGCAATGCCATGGAGCCAGGGCATAACTGAATGTCCTTGAAGGATGCCCCAAGGCTGGGCTAGTTCCCATGAACAGTTAATGAAGGCATTGCTGCTGAGGTTTTATCACCCTCCCTGCTTTTTTCTCATACTTCCCTTTCATCTGAGGCAACCAGTGCTAGCTCAAGCCTGTTTTCAGGTGGTGAATGCACTCAAGCCCTCTGAGACCTTACCCTTGCTCAGAGAGCAGAAAGGAAATAATCAGCAAAGACTGCAAATCAACTGTGAGAAACACTTTCTAAAGCAAATTCCCCCGAGGAGGCAGAAAAAGAACCCTGCAGGTTGTGAGCAGCCATTTTCTGACTCAAAATTACGAAAATTCCTCTCAACAGCTGTTAGAAATTCATGCAATACTCTCACTGTTATAAGGCTGCAAATGGTTAAGTAAATATGTGGATCATTGTCCATCACTGTTATTCATCTCACATGCATAAATTAAGGACTTGATAGCAAAGACCTATCGCTACAATCCAAAGGAAATAATGATAAAAACAGTGTATAAAGGACAGCAATTTGAGTTGCAGTGCAATTCTGCTTACAGAGGACTAGCTGATGCTCCATTTCCCAGTATTAGTGTGTATTCATTTTATATGAAACCTCTAAAGATTGCGTTCTCTGCCACAGTTGTTGCTGCACCTGGAAGTGAGCCATTTCCCTGCCATTTCATGTCCTCTGTGGCAGGCAGCTAATTCTATGTTGCAAACACAGCCAGGGAATCTTGCCTCAAGTTAGTCATTGTTGTTGGTAATTTAATGAATGTCCCAATGCCTGTATTTGCATTAATCTGTCAGATGATCAGCTGGTACCACAGTAAAAGCCATCATATTGAATGAACTGACTATCTAGGGACTGCAGGTTTGTGTGTTGTGTAGCCTCACATCACTGCCTGGGGCATTCCAGCAGCTTGTCCCCAAGGAAGCACTCTGAACTCCCCAAGCTGTCCTCGTGGGTAACCACAGTGATGCGAGTGTTGGCCTGAGCATTGCAATGCAGGGCCAATACATGAGTGTATTTACAGCATTTCCCACTGTTCCTTGTTTATAGCCCGCAAAAAGACAATATCCTATTAAAGCCCTTTATGCACTGCTGCCCTCTGTAAGTGCTTTATGCTCTAAAACCTCCCATGGGGTGGGGTGGTTAACTGTGAGTGAGCAGTGACGGATTAGAGAGGAGATCTTTGTAGCAGCATTTGGGGAGAGATCTTGAAGGGAGATGATCACAGAATCGTAGAATGGTTTGGGTTGGAAGGGGACCTTGAAGATCATCTCATTCCAACCCTCCTGTCATGGACAGGGACAAGTTTCACTGGACCAGGTTGCTCAGAGTCCAGTCCAGCCTTGCCTTGAATACTTCCAGGGATGGGGTAGCCACAGCTTCTCTGACTTGTCCCAGTGTCTTACCACCCTCACAGTAAAGAGTTTCTCACTAATATCTGATCTAACCCTACTCTCTTTCAGTTTGAACCTGTTCCCCGTTGTCCTGTCACTCCAGGCTCTTGTAAAGAGTCTCGCTCCATCTTTCTTCTCAGCTCCCTTTGGGTACTGGAAGGCCACAATTAGGTCACCCCAAAGCCTTCTCCTCTCCAGGCAGAGCAATCCCAATTCTCTCAGCCTTTCCTCATAGCAGAAGTGCTCCATCCCCCTGATCATTTTGGTGGCCTCCTCTGGTCTCTCTCCAAGGTCCATGTCCTTCCTGTGCTGGGAACCACAGAGCTGGACTCAGCACAGCAGGTGTGGTCTTAGCAAAGCAGAGCAGAGGGGCTGAATCCCCTCCCTCACCTGCTGCCCATGCTGCTGTTGATGCAGCCCAGGGTATGGCTGACATGATGACAGACACTGCAAGAGTCTCAGTTTGTGAGATTGGATAGAAAAAACCAGCTTCCCTCAACTCTTCACGCTGCATAAAAAATCTGCATTTCTCAGACTTACTCAGAGGGTGATAGATACAGGCAACCGACTACTAGGTAAAATTACCAGGCACATTTGCATTTATGTAAGCAACAGAAACCAGCCCCAAACCCAAGAAAATTGTGAAAGTCCTCATGTTACTTTCAAGTCATTTGCAAAGACTAAGCTGTTACCTATTAAGACGCCACTTCCCCTTTAGCAGTAACAGATGTTCCGTCCTTATTTAGGTAATGTCCACAGCCCTTTAATTTCTTTCAAGCTGCTGGGTCTTCCCCTACCAAAGGATGAAATCACTGTTCATTGCCAGCTAACAGGGACAGCTTTTGCATTTTGTAACCGTTTAAGGAATGGTATCAGCAGAGAAAATACTGGCAGGGCAAGGTGGCAAAGGGCTGCCTTACATGCCAAATAGGTATTTACCCCTGCCGAGGAAAGTGTCTGTGGGAAAGGTTGCCCAGGACTTTGCATATCTTGTAAATGTCACACAAGCTACAAAGAGAACCTCTCACCTCATTGTCCTGTTCTCCACCCAACTCAAGAATGCTCTCATCTTTTAAAAAACTAATAGAAAAAAATTTCTTGCTGATACAACTACCAACCTTTCTTCTCTTCCATCCATACCTGAAAAAGTATTTTATACTATTGTTGATTCTCCCATTTTCATCTTAAACTTTCTTCTGTCTGACTTCTAACTCAATGTGACTCTCAATGCTGTGAGTAAGGTTTCTAAGTAGGAAAGTCCATACCTGTCAGTTGTTGTTGCTCCCAACAGTCAGCACCAACATGCTCAACAATGACCTTCCTCAGAGAGCTTCATCTCTGTCCTCATCTTGAGACAACTGCTGGGCTCAAATTCCTTTCTAGGACCACCGAGTTTGGAGTGCCTGATATTACTTTGTGTTCGTAGGACTGCCTGTGTCCATTCATTTCAGTTTTCTCTCCACCATCAAACTGAATGGCTTTGAGACTGTAGTTGGGATTTTCTTTTATGTTTGAATAACATCCAGCATAGCTGGGCATTGTTCCAAACTCAGTGCTTCTGGATGATACAGTAATAATACTGTGAGGATAACAATACTACTGCTACTGCTACTGTTACTACTGTCCTGGAGAACCAGAAACACACATTCCAGTGGCTAGAGTTTGAGCAATGTTTAGGATCAGTTTCCAAGCCAGGTTTATTTTTTTGATCTGGTTTCCCAAAGAAATGAGACAGGAGCTGAGGGAATGAATGGATTACTGAAAAAGCGAGGGATAGAGACCAGGTTTTGTAAATTCAGATGCATTTCAGGACTGGCTCTATGAGTTGGAGTGTGGAAAATAAAAAATAAATTGGAAGCGTTATTCTTTCTTCAGTTTCTGTTTCAGCTGTTGTTTTCCACACCCCTTCACAGTGCCTCTCTGCTTTGCTTTCCTCAGTTTGAAGTTTGGCTTGTAAAGAAGAAAATATCATGCAAGTTTTTCTGAGATTGTACAGCCCCTTGACCAGCTGCAGTGGGTGAATGAAGGAGGTTGGCAATATGTAACACCAACTTTATTTTTAATTCCCCAACCTCTCTTCAGTATCAATAGATATCATTACACTTGTGGTCTAATACATGAATGTCAGTCACGTGTCTCTTCCCAAGGGAAGGCATTTTAACAGTAGCAATGCTGATATTAAGAGTATGTCATATCTGTAGTTAAGCATGTGTACAAAAACTTACTTTTACTGGTCCCAACAGATAATACCAAAACAGCCCAAGTTAGAAGATGAGCAGGTGACTGTCACACCCAGCTCACAGCTGCAGCTGTGGCCCTGACTCCGGAATTCCCAGTGGGGAAGGAAGAAGAGCATCTGTTGGATATCTGCCAGCCAGCAAAGACAGGCAGTAGGCAGCCTCGTGTTTCCTGGAGGCTGTGAGAATTTCACAGAAAATGTAGGTTTCAAGAGGAATGGCACAACCATAACGGGCCCTGGCTGTTGTGTAACAAATTTCTGTTACGTGCTATAACTACGACTTCTAAGCTTGCACCTGGGACATTTCCTCCTTGGCTGGCCCCACACCAGCCATCTTGGCCTGCTGCTCTCCTGCTGTAGCTGTCCCTGGAACCAGCAGCATCAGAACTGCCCATTCAGAGAGGTCTGGGTTTGCTTCACATGGCGCAACCCATGGAGACGAAATTGGAAAGCATGCATTTTCCAGTTGTTGCTCACATGAAGCCTGAATTTTGCACAGACACACAAGCCCCTAAGGCAACTGCTTAAGTTGCTTATGATGTCAAAGCAATGCTATGAAGAGATGAGCTTGGAAGATCTCATCTCTGATCCCTAAGCCTCAGCTAATCCAGATATAAACCCTAAATTAAAGCTACTCAATTCTTTCCTTTCCAAAACCAGCTTTTGCAAACTTTTCCCTACAAAAAATCATCTCAACTATCATTCAGAAGACCTATAATGAGTGCCATGAAGTAGGCAACTATGATTTGCTCACAGCATCACCAGAACACCCAGACACAACTGTGCCTACTGCTCAAGATTAATTTCCGAAAGCATTTAACTCAGGCATAAACACTGTACAGCTCTTACAGCGTTGATCTGTGAGGTTCTTACACAGTCATAAAGACATTTCAGACTAATAAATGACCTCACTTGAAACCCTGCAGTAGATTCTTGTGAGATTTGGCCAGACCACTTTCAACAGCTGCTGTAGAAGACCACACAGCAAAAAAGCCCCCAGAGTTATTGAGGTTGGATAAAGTCATGACTGCTTCAAGCAGAGTGCTGTGAGCACCAGCAAAGGCAGCCATAGCCTTGCTGTTACCTCACCCTCTTACTTCTGCTGGCTAATATCTAAATTGTATTATCTCTAGCCAAGATATTTTTTTGTATGACCGCTGTTGGAGTCCTTGTCTTGATACCTAGACATTGGTGAAGTGAAAATAAGCAACAAGAGATGAAATTTTAAATGAACAAAATTGTCTCTGTATGACTCAAAACTCTTAGGGAAATGGATAAATAAAAAGGGATGAACTTAGATATTTATATGTGTGTAGGTATGAAAATTCTACAGAAAAATCATACTACTTTTTGTAAAATAAAGATTTCATTTCATTCATCACCCTTCCCCCAAACTCTAATTTTACCCAGGTGGTCATGAATAAATACTGAATGACAGATGCCTCAAAAACTGCAGCAAACTCTACAAAATCATAGGGAATGTTTAATTTCTTCCTAAGGTGACTACACATATGGGGATGTTTTGCAGTTAGGATGATAATGTTTCATACTCTAGGAGGTGCTGTTCAGAAATTATTTTAATTACAACCAGTATAGGCCTATAAGAACCTGCTGACTAGAAAGAAGTTTGAACTTCTTGAAGAGTTGCTGCTGAGCCAGTTAAGTCCATTGCACCACCTTCGCCTCTGGAGGAGGGCTTTTAATGGCTTTGGTTCTTCTGTGGTCTCTGTGCTGTGAAGCCACATAAGCATAGATTACAACCTTTGTCATTAATTTATAAATATGGTAGAACTGTAAAATTTTAAAATGGTAGTGTCACTACAAAACTTGCCTTTCCATCTCTTGTGCTTCAAGTACTTGTGCTCTGTGACCACAGCAGCTCCTTTGCATGAGGGTAACAGTAAGTGCCTGGCACAAACCATAATGACCAGGGAAGTGTTTCTGTGACTCTTATTCCCCTTTTCAAGTCATTTTAGGTCAGATGTGTGATGGGAGTTTTAGGGGTGTTTGCAGCTGTCACTCTAGCATGACCCTGTTTCTTTTTAGAAAACTTTTATGTAACAAATAAAGCTGCTGCCACATATGTTTCCTGTGTCTGAAAACAGATGCTTGGTGGAACATGTGAGCTAAAACCTCCAGTTTCTTTGGTGATTTAGATTCACTGAAGTAGAAAAACCTCCCTTGGTGGGCATGTGGTGTTTTGGTGCAGCCTTCTTTGAGGAGGGAGGAGAGAGAAACCATTCCATACACAATCAACGCCAGCAGACCCCTTACCTGGCAGAGACCCAGCAGGCAGAGCAGCTCACAGGCACCACAATATAAATGTGACTGCACAGCTTTGGAGCCACTGTACAACTGGGTTTATTGCTGCATTTACAGAATATCACATCTGAGCTCAGATATTCCCTGAGAGACAGCTTGGTGCTGGCTTTGAGCTGGGAATGTTCTGTAGCACACAGGCAGAACTTCCTGACTCAGGATATTATGATGGGGGTGTAGACTGGCTCTGTGCTTATATCACACCCTGACTGAGCCAAAAAATCCCTCTCCAAATCAAATGGGAACAAAATGACCTGGTCAGACTGCACAGGAGGCAGCAAGGCACAGCACATCCCAATAATCAGGTAAGAATTGCTCATTACAGGAACTGCTCTCTGAATTAGAACAAAACCTGTCTGCCTCTATACGGCAGCCACTGTACTGATGCATACAGGCTACCCGGAGCTAATATTCTCTTTTATAGTGTATTTAAAATATCAGTGTGCTGACATTCACGTCCAACTCCACATGGCTTAGCTGCAAGCTGGGATTTCAGTAGCTTCTGTGAGTGCTTTAGATTGCATGAATCTAAGCTGAACACACCAGACTTCGTGCTGGTGGCACAGATCGAGTGTAACAGGATCACAGCCATCAGAAAGGTAATGAGTTGCTGGTAGACACTTGGCAGGCAATGAGAAGGAAAGTAACAAATCTGCTCCCTTACTTTCACACTTCTCTGTTTACATTAACACCTGCGTGGGAAGAACAGCAGGTGTCTTTCATCATGAAATCATACGTGGGAACACACAGCTCCATATACATGGCCTGTACCTTAATGCAAACCCTTCTGTCCCGTTAATCAGACCCCCATTGTTAACCGTAACTCACACCCCTGATTGCCACAACAAAGAAAATATGTATTGATAGAAAACACCAGTGAAATGCTGTGGGCTTTCAGAGTCTGAAATTCATAGATTTATCCTTGAAATGAACTACTTGGAAAAGCAGATAATATTCAACATTTGTTAGGAGAGTTAAAAGTAGCTCTTTGTACCCCCAGAGGATGAGGAAAAGAAAAATGGAAAACAAGTAAAGTTTACTAGGACACGATGCAGAATGAAAATACTTTTCCCAGAGTTTCATCATAATCTTCCTGTAGTAAGAAAGCTTTAACTTGCATCATCAAGACTTGCAGTAGGGGAAAGAGGTCTGAGTAGACCAGAGGTGTAAGAAATTAGACCAAGCCTGGAACAGGACTTTGACAACATCTCATCTCTAAAATGCAGCTTCAATGTATTTCTCAAGTTCTCACTGTTGTATACACGTGAAGGGAAGTAAGAGGAGTATCTTTCTCAGTTACTTTTTAAATTGATCAAGAACACAAAGCAAAAATACAACTAAGGCAAAACTTTATTTTTTTGGTAGAAAGAAAAATGAAACAGTCATATAATTAAGCAGTATTTTCTGGGGTTCTTCTGCAGGAGGACCTTCACCAAGCCTCATTAAGCTGATAGTCTTACTCAGTGCATCTTGTTTTCATGTAAAGCAAATCACCAAATGAGATTACAAGTGGCTACGCGGAATATTTCTTCTGATTATTGCACCTCAATACCTCTGAAAGGGGCACAACAGCCACCACTGTTTTTACTCACCCACCTCTTTAACCATATCCATCAGACCAAACCTTTTTCCAGTTGCTGCCCCATGCATTTTTCTTACATTGCACAATCCCAAATATCAGTGAAACTAATGTATTTTTTCAGTTCCACAATATAGCTCTTGGATGCTAGAACCTAACTCAGAAATTTCTGTCCTAATCCAAATAATGCTCAATTATTAATCTACATTTGAAGGTCAGTACAACATACACATACATCACACAACACTTGCCTTTGGCAAATGCAGTATTACAGTACTAATTTTACTTGCACTTCGGTAAAAGCAGAATTTTATTTGTCTGCAAAGCAAGGTATTCTGAACAGTATTGTAAACTACACATACACAGGGCTCCTTCTGTAGTGTCACACTAGCTACACATATACACAATTTAAGCAGCAAAATATTCTTTAGCTTCCTCTTTGCACAGGACATTTGTTTCATACTCTAATAGTCAGTTATCCGAAAAACAACCCAAACCGAACAAAACTGTGTAATAGTGCTTTAATATTCATTTCTTAAAACTCAAAACAGCCCTACAATAGCTGTTAGGTAGTTACCAGTCTCTTTCAAAGACATACAGTATAAACAAAAAATTCTATCTTTAAGCAGCATCTCAGAAAACAACTTAATGCAGCTGCCACTTAGTGGCAGCAATCATTTAGGCATTTTTGGTATTGATACATCTCTTTACCATATAATTTGTGCATTTATCAACAAAAATGTAGGCCCCAATCCAGCAAATACTTGCAGGTGTGCAAATGCTTTTCTTCCATGTGGAATATTTCAAGTTAAGACTCATCAGATGAGCAAAGTTAAGAACTTGCATAAATCTTTAAAGGACGGGAATTCTTAGTGCTCAAAACTTAACTGTTTTATTTCACAGGACTAAAATCCAATTCTAGACTTAGAGAACGTAGGAAAAAGTCTTATAAAGAACAGATACGTTACTTTGATAAATGTTTTCAAAGCTAACAAGAGCCTCTAGAAATGTGTGTGCCTTCTCACTGATCACTTTAATCCTACTTGGAGTGTGGGTGCAGTCATATTGTCCTAGCTCCTGGCTACTGCATGAGGAAATAAAGTGCTTGTCACAAATTGTGTAATCATGGAATAAAATCAAATTTAAGTACCTTCCGCATGTTTTTAGATTTATAAATGATGAATTAAGGGCTGGTGTCAGATCCCCAGCATGTTTCCCTGAATTGCTAACAAATATTATGCTTTTCATTTGAAGACAAATTAGGATTCTGCTAGGACTGGGCATATTTCACCTCTGTCCCAGAAAAGTCCTCCTCTGCCTCCAGGGGAAAAGCTTACCTGGATTTAGTGTCCATGTAAACATTCATGCTTGACCAAAAAGTGATGCTCATGCAATTTCACAAGCACCAGCATTCAAAGGGAGAGTTTGCTTTGTTTAATCAAGCATGGAGAACCAGTATTGTTTACAGTATATCCACTCTGAATTGTGTTCATAATTTGCTCCCAAAGGCACCATAATCCTGAGAGGTCTTGCTTGCCCTTTGACATTCCTTTGATGTGTTTTGTTCCTCTGGAATAAAATATCTTTGATATTAGCTTTGACATAAATTCTACTGATCTTTGTGGCACCTTCTCATTACACATACTTCTAAATATTTAAATTACTAAATCTTTCTCTTTAGATAGATACATATATATATTAAATTTCTTTTGCTAGCTTTCAGGTAACTAATCTATGAGAACTGGCTTAGACTGTATGCTCTCTGTAGAGAACTTCTGTATGCTCCTCATACAGAAACAAATAATCGTTTGAAATATTTAGCCATATGTTAGGATGATTTTTTTTTTTTTAAAGGCTGCGGTGTTGCTTCTATTTCTCTTCCAGTCAGCTACAGCATAATAGCAACAGCAAACACATTGACAATGCAGTTCATGGTTCTGTTTTCCCATCTCACTGTGCAGGTTCCTGGAAGAGATTATTACAAAATTAAAACAGAATTCCGTTGTCTTTACTACAGTCACTTTATTGCAGTGTAAATTACGCCAGACTAGTGTGAATATTTAAGTTGTAATTTAAGGGAAACAGTAGTATGTCATCTTGGCTATAGAAAGACTAAACTCCTTCAAACATTTTCATTAACTTATACATTGTTTGCTACCCAACATGAGCATTGTATGCTTAAGACAGTTAACAGGAAAACACCATTCCAGTATCTTTCTTTAAAAGCTGGACTTGCAAAAATCCTTGAAATTCCCATATTGAAATTGGCATGAGAATCAGACAAGAAATCAGAAAAGGGACCGGATCAAATATATTACAGTGTATTCACTTCCTGTTATTCTTCCTCTTCTGTTGTATCAATGCCTTACAAGTGAAGGAAATGTGAAGATTAAACTGTATTTGTTTACTTAATTTCATATTATGGTTTCTTTTTAAGATTGGTTGACTTTTTGGGGTCTTCTCTGTTTTAAGTTTAAACCTTGCACCCTCTTCTAAAAAGACCTTTCTGAATCTGTGACAGATAACAAATTATTTTAATATTGTTTCCCTGTGATATTCTCAACCTGTGAAAAAGTCTATTTAGAACTATTTTTGAAGCAATATAATACATCCAAAGCTTGGCTGATAGTTAAGCAGCTGAAACACGTACTGTAAGTCAAACTATTTCTATTTTTCACTAAGTTCTTTTCTCCTCCAAAGCAGCTGTCCCCTCACAGCAGGCAGGTATGTTTAGGGCTACCCATGTGTATTTGCTGTGAGCAACGTTTTCTGCCTCTTCAGCTGAGAGGATTAAATGTTTTGACTCTTGTTTCAGAAGGAATGGCTTTTCTATTCCCACTTCTCATAATCTGCAAAGCAACCGCTCTTAATGCAGGCACTGACTGGTAACGTTTCTGCTGGGATTTGTAAACAAGCACCTCATCCTGAAAGTGACTGCTCCCACAGCCACTCCTGAAAATATTCAACCCAACTACTACAACTGAGCAAGAAGTAACGTTTCTCTTACTACAAATTTTCTGTTCAGATGGGCAAACTTACCATCAGTTGTGGTATCCCAGAAGCATGAGCTTGCTGTGTGGAGACCAGCTCCACTCCTCTGCATCACCGCACAGGTAACTGCAAGATACAATCATAAAGTCAGGCAATTAATTATTAAAGCAGAAGAGGTGAATCAGTCAGCATTTACAAAGTTAAGCCTGTACTACATTTTCAAAGGCCTGGCACGTGACATTCAGCTAAGACAAAACCTTTTTTGATAACCCCTTTGCCTCCAGTATTTTTCTCAAGAACTTGTTACTCATTTCATCATTATTTTTACTCACATGAAGACAACGGCTTCAACAAAACACTTGCTAATAGGATTATGGTTTTTAATCTTTTAAACTACTCAGATATGGCTTGTGCCCCTCAGAATGGGATTGCAGGTGCTGTCCTCACAGGCACAGCAGAAGTCACACTTGATAAGAGTTGTTTCCCAAAAATACCTGTTGACCCCTCTCTGAAACCACACTCCAGTAATGTGCAGCTCTTCTAGACTGACTTGCAATGGTCACAAAAGTACTGACAACCTGAGTCCAAGACTTTCAAAACAGAACAGAGTGCAAACACTTGCTGTTACACCAGCACTCCCAAAAGGACCAAAATGGGTTAAACTCTTTTATTTACCTTTCTCCTTCCACAGGTATACACATAAATATAATGGGACATGACTTTGCATATAGGACTAAAGTCTTACAGATGCTTGCATTTATAGGAGGTTTAATCCAACTGAAAATTTTATTTAAGATAGAAATTTTTTCCTGAACTATCTGATACTAAAAGGTTGATATAATTGTCTTGGGGTTGCTTAACAATCAGGAAAGACCATGTAACATGTAATCTGTGTTAAGTGTTGCCAGCATGCTCAGCCCAGGTAAAACTGCCACAGCTTTACCATAGGCATTACTAAAAATCTGTGTAACAGAAGAGTTCAGGTACCTGCTCTGCTTTTTTTATAGCATTCCCCTGAACCTTTCAGCAGTTATTTATTGTGACTGCCTGTGCTACAAGTACAGCTGCTTGTACTTACCAATGTACTTATAGGTTTTCCCAAGTTTCACCAGATGTGTCAGCGACTGTTCTACTATAGCAGCAGTCCATTGGTTGACTTTGTTGTGATTATAATCCGCCTTGCCTAAAACATTTTCTATGCACTAAAACAGAGGGAAAAAATAGTTACAGTAAACATACTGAAAAAACATAGAGTTTTAAAATGTTTTGCATAATCTGAGGAAATTTTTTCTGGCAATTAGATTACTTTAAATCACTCAAGCTCATCCAGTATCGGCTGCTGAATGGGAAATCAAATGACCCTTCTTGGAAATTTATTTTTAGTACACATTTATCACAATATCACAGGAATAAAAATGAGGCTCTGACTAAACATTTCTTGCAAGAAAGGCCTCAGCCATATGCTTTGGATACAAGTGAATGGATCTATTTACCAGTGAAAATCCTAACACTCTTCCTAATGACTGCCTGCTCCAGCTTGGCTTTCAGAAGCTGCTGTAATGGGGATGGTACTGCTCAAATCACTAATATCAGCTTGGGCAGGCCAACCTTTCAGCAAGATTCCAAAACCTTCAGAGCAACAGTGACAACAGTGAAATGCACATCCCTGCTTAAAAGATGGAGAAGATATGAGAGATACTCAAGGGTCGTATCCTGCAGCACAAGAAACATCTGAACTGCTGGATTCTCCCACAGCTACAGATTGGCCAATCCTTGCTTAAACTTAAAATGGTTGGACAAAAATCCTTCTCTCAAACTGTAACTCTTACATTGCATTCTCTGCTCCTAAGAAATTCAGAATTATGTGCTGATGGATACTTCTTAAAGTTGAGGAATTCGCTTAAGAAACACACACCTGGAAAAGGTGAGGGAAATAGAACTGTTTTCTCCTCTGACGCAGTGAGATGTATCCCATGCACTAATCCCCCACTAATAGGCTGCGTAAGAGACCTGTGTCCCAGATTTTGAAAAGCTCTGTTAATTCTGACCACAATGTACAAATGTACAGCTGGCCAAAGGAGTCAGTGGAAACAAACATTCACAAAACACAATAGAAGACAGAAGAGGGACATGACCCCTCAGGGATTTTGGTCCTTCCAGAAATGTACCCAGTGCTGGAGCTCCTGGGCCCTGGTTAAGCTTCCAGTCAGAAAGCTTAACTTGGCTTTACTCCCAGTGTCTGGAGACTGTGTCACACCATATTTGGCTTTACAAGGCAGGGACAGTTACATAAAGAGCTGAATTGTTGTTTATCTGACATCCAAGAGCTTGCTGCTGTGTACCGGAGCAGCTTCAAAAGTGCAGGTGGGAGACGACCTGCAGAGCCCCTCTAGAAACTCCTGTCTCAAAACACTATTTCCCCACAAAACCTGAGAGCATCTGTAAGCCCCAGGCTCCTCATTAATCACTTTCTAGTTACTAGGTATTTAATTTAGACTATCAGGCTGCTCACTTTCAGCCTGTTCTTTCTCTGTAAAAAATGTTTTTTAAAAGCTAGAACAAGGAGCTCAAAGTCCAACCTCCCACACATGCCAAGGCTAACTTCCAAGTCTGATAACATTGTGCAAAGCCTTGTCCAGTCAAGTTTTAAAAATCTCTAAGGATGGAGACTCCACAAGCTCTCCCTGCAACCTCTCCAGTGATTAGCTTCTCTCTAGCTGGATACAGGGGAAAAAGTAAATTAGAGTGAATTTCCCTTGCAGCTTGTGACTGTCACCCTGACTCTTTCCATTGTAATGCAAATCTGGCTCTCCTCTCATCTGCCTTCTCCTCTTTAGGTAGTTGAAAACAGCAATTAGATGAAGCTTAAAGCAGCTCCAAGGTAAACACTGTCTTTATATAAATACTAATTCTATATAATTTTATATTTATCTGGGATGGTCAAGGAAAATAACTGCTTTCACTACAGTGCAAGGTACAGTAAAGAATTTCTTTGAAATACACTGTTAGTTAAAACATACCTCTTTAACTATGTTGTGGGCCTCATCAGCATTGAAGATCATCTGCAACAGAAGTTAATTATTATCATTATTGTCAGAAAAGTAAACAAATTATAGTTTTACTGTAAGGAACACTTAATGATTAGGCCTTGTGTCTGGTTATTTGCATTGTAGCCTGTTAGTATACTTTTAAAATCTTACTTTTTCCCCCAGCTCCATACATATGTTACTTAGCATTGCTTTTCTAGTGATGTTTGAGTGGGACCAAAAAGCTCAGACCTCAGTGAACTTTGAAACAGGTTCACTTTACATTTTTCATAAAGATCAAATTCCACTATGTCTATGCTTGTCATGGGAATATCTCCAGGAAAAATTAAACGACAAATCTTCTCCTCTGGGTCTTAATCTGTGTTTTTACTGGAGCCACAAACTTGCTAACCCACAGGTTACACCTTGCTTCCTGAGAGTAACACACGGTTTTGCAAACCTAGTATCAAAAAGACTGGTTTGCACAGTCATTACCTTACCCAAATACCTTCCTCAAGTGCAGAAAAAGCTTGCAGGTTTTAACGCCTCCTATTTTCTGCTCTATCCTGCTCATGGGCACTTGGCTTGCCTCCCAAAGGAATCACGGCACGTTCCCTTGTGCCACCCGCCTCTTCACAGCCACGAATTCCGAACACTCGGGCAGGGGCAGAAACCTCAAGGGCATTAATGTTTAAGTTGCTTGGGGTTTTGGTTTATTTTTAAATAAAAGCTGGCGGCAGAGCCCTGAAGCGGCGGCCGGGGAGGGATCGGCTCCTCCGCTCGAACTGGCAGGACCAGCCCGTGGCTCCGACCGGGCCCGGCATTTCTTGGGGTTTTCCCGTGGAAACTGGGGTTTTCCCCAGGAAAAAATGGCCGCGGTCTGACAGCCCCGGCGGCAGCGCCCCGCACCGCGGCTCCTTCCCGGGGGGAACACACACGCCGCGGCCCCGGCCCGCTCCGGGCAGCGCCGCTCGGGCCCGGCCCCTCCGGCGCGGCGGGGCCGGGCGGGCGGAGGGTCCCGGGCACAGCGCC